>CM069136.1:54215146-54285146 GCA_035221665.1 Okamejei kenojei
TTCAGCCTCCTGCACTCTAAGGAATAAAGTCCTTGGCTGTCCAACCTCTCTCTCTATAGCTGATGTCCTTCAGTCCTGGCAACATCCTCATAAATCTTCTCTGATTTCTTCACAGTTAAATGACATCTTACCTATAGAGTGGGATGGCTGGATGGCAGGACTGTCATATGAGGAAAGATTGAAAAGACTAGGCTTGTATTCACTGGAGTTTAGAAGGATGAGGGGGGTTCTTATAGAAACATATAAAATTATAAAAGGACTGGACAAGCTAGATGCAGGAAAAATGTTCCCAATGTTGGGTGAGTCCAGAACCAGGGGCCACAGTCTTAGAATAAAGGGGAGGTCATTTAAGACTGAGCTGAGAAAAAACTTTTTTACCCAGCGAGTTGCGAATTCATGGAATTCCCTGCCACAGAGGGCAGTGGAGGCCAAATCACTGGATGGATTTAAGAGAGAGTTGGATAGAGCCCTAGGGGCTAGTGGAGTCAAGGGATATAGGGAGAAGGCAGGCACGGGTTATTGATAGCGGACGATCAGCCATGATCATATTGAATGGCGGTGCTGGCTCGAAGGGCCGAATGGCCTCCTCCTGCACCAATTTTCTATGTTTCAAGTTTGTTTAATTGTCATATGTACTGTCACTGGAACAATGAAATTCTTGCAGCAGCTTAATAGGCTTGTAAACATGATACACACAGATAAATGTAATAAACAAAACAAAAATCACGAAATTCCTCTACTTTCTTACGATGGTAGGATCAAAGTGAGAGCGTTAGGGTGATGTGGGCCTTTGATGATATTAGCTGCTTTGTTGAGTCAGCGCCTCCTCAAGATCCCTTTAATGGCAGGGAGGTCAGTACCTGTGTGGACTGGGCCTGGTCTACCACTCTCTGTATCCTCCTCCGATCCTGGGCATTCAAGATGCCCAACCAAGCTGTGATAGAATCAGTTGGGGTGCTCTCTACCGTACACCCGTGGAAGTTTAGTAGAGTATTCATCAACATGCGTTATTGAGCTTCAGTTTGTAATTGCAAGAATGTCCTGGGCCCAGGACAGATATTCAGAGATAAGCATGCCCAGCAAATGCATACCCACTATTCGTCCCACAACAAGTGGTATTGTCGGTGAATTTAACTATGGCGTTGGAACTGTATCTGGCAACTCAGTCATGGGTATAGAGTGAGTAGAGCAGGGGACTGAATACACAGCTTTGCAGTTTTCCTGTGCCGATGGCTATCGAGGAGGAAGTGCTGGTGCCAGTTCATGTTGATTATGGCCTAATGATGAAGCAGGGTCACCAGACTGAATACGATACAAGTGCAGCCTCGCCAATGCCTCGTACATAACTGTAACATAACATCCCAACTTCTATACTCATTTCCTTGACAGATGACGGCCAACATGCCAGGAGCCTTCTTCACCACTCTGTCTACCTGCGACACCAATTTCACGGAAGTATGTACTTGTAGTCCAAGATCCCTCTGCTCCACCACACTCCCCAAGGTCCTGCCATTAACTATGAAGATCCTATCCTGGTTTGACTTCCCTAAGTAACTTCCATTTGCCATTCCTCAGCCCACTTGCCCAGCTGACCAAGATCCTTACGCTATTCTTGACAATCATCTTCACTGTCTATGATACCACCTATTTTACTGTCATTTGCAAACTTACTAATCATGCATTGTACATTCTCATACAAATCATTGATATAGATAACACACAGCAAAGAGCCCTGTACCAAACTCGTAGGCTGCCTACTAACCACAGGCCCTCAGTCTGGAAAAACAATATTCCACCATCACACTCTGCTTCCTACTATGTATTCTGTACCCAGTTAGCTAGTTCTCCCTGGATCCCATGTAATCTAACCTTCCAGAGTTGCCTACTATGCGGAACTGTATGAAAGGCCTTGATATAGATTATGTCTATGTAAACTGTGTCAAACGATAATTCATATTTCTCAGCCAGCACTCCGGCAATTTCTTCCCACAGTGTTCTTTGATATATCTGATCATACTTGGGAAATGTATTGACCCTCATATAGCTTGGGACACCCAGCACCTTGACTGTAATATGGACTGTCTTCAAGACATCCCCATTAAATTTCCCAAGTTCTCTCGTCTTCAAGTCTTTCTCCTCGATAAAATTAGAGGAGAAACATTCATTGAGGACCTTGCTCATTTCCTGCGGATCCACATATGGATGACCTAATTGGTTTCTGAGGGGCCATATTTCCAACTTCCAAATCTTTTTTTCCTTAATATACTTACAAAATCTCTGGATTCTCTTTAATCCTATCTGCCAGAATTATCCCCCTGCTCCTTTTTGCTCCTCTGATTTCCTTCTCAAGTATTCTGCTCAATCCCTTAGGAAGGTGTGACCTATACAAAAAGGACGGGTTGCACTTGAACCCGAGGGGAACCAATATCCTGGCGGGGAGATTTGCAAAGGCTACTGGGGAGACTTTAAACTAGATCGGTTGGGGGGAGGGACTCAAATAGAGAAGGCCGGAAATAGCAGGGGATTGCGGGTCAAATGAGATGGAGGAAATGAGTGAAATCCAGGTTAGCCGGAAAGTGGTGTTGGGTAAATTGAATGGATTAAAGGCCGATAAATCCCCAGGGCCAGATAGGCTGTATCCCAGGGTACTTAAGGAAGTAGCCCCAGAAATAGCAGATGCCTTAGTGATAATTTTTCAAAACACTTTAGATTCTGGAGTAGTTCCTGAGAATTGGAGGGTAGCTAATGTAACCCCACTTTTTAAAAAGGGAGGGAGAGAGAAAACGGGGAATTACAGACCAGTTAGTCTAACATCGGTAGTGGGGAAACTGCTGGAGTCAATTATTAAAGATGGGATAGCAGCGCATTTGGAAAGTGGTGAAATCATTGGACAAAGACAGCATGGATTTACGAAGGGAAAATCATGTCTGACGAATCTTATTGAATTTTTTGAGGATGTAACTAGTAGAGTGGATAAGGGAGAAGCACTGGATGTGTTGTATCTGGACTTTCAGAAGGCTTTCGACAAGGTCCGACACAAGAGCTTGGTATACAAATTTAAAGCACACGGTATTGGTGGTTCAGTATTGATGTGGATAGAGAACTGGCTGGCAGACAGGAAGCAAAGAGTAGGAGTGAACGGGTCCTTTTCAGGATGGCAGACAGTGACTAGTGGGGTGCCGCAAGGCTCAGTGCTGGGACTCCAGCTATTTACAATATACATTAAGGATTTGGACGAGGGAATTAAATGCAACATCTCAAAGTTTGTGGATGACACGAAGCTGGGGGGCAGTGTTAGCTGTGAGGAGGATGCTAGGAGGCTGCAGGATGACTTGGATAGACTGGATAGACTGGGTGAGTGGGCAAATGCATGGCAGATGCAGTATAATGTGGATAAATGTGAGGTTATCCACTTTGGTGGCAAAAACAGGAAGGTAGACTATTATTTGAATGGTGACGGATTAGGAAAAGGGGAGATGCAGCGAGACCTGGGTGTCATAGTACACCAGTCATTGAAAGTAGGCATGCAGGTGCAGCAGGCTGTGAAGAAAGCGAATGGTATGTTGGCATTCATAGCAAAAGGATTTGAGTACAAGAGCAGGGAGGTTCTACTGCAGTTGTACAGGGTCTTGGTGAGGCCACACCTGGAGTATTGCATACAGTTTTGGTCTCCTAATCTGAGGAAATACATTCTTGCCATAGAGGGAGTACAGAGAAGGTTCACCAGACTGATTCCTGGGATGGCAGGACTTCCATATGAAGAAAGACTGGATAGACTTGGCTTGTACTCGCTGAAATTTAGAAGATTGAGGGGTGATCTCATAGAGACTTACAAAATTCTTAAGGGGTTGGACAGGCTTGATGCAGGAAGATTGTTCCCAATGTTGGGGAAGTCCAGGACAAGGGGTCACAGTTTAAGGATAAGGGGGAAGTCTTTTAGGACCAAGATGAGAAAATCGTTTTGCACACAGAGAGTGGTGAATCTGTGGAATTCTCTGCCACAGAAGGTAGTTGAGGCCAGTTCGTTGGCCATATTTAAGAGGGAGTTGGATGTGGCCCTTGTGGCTGAAGGGATCAGGGGGTATGGAGAGAAGGCAGGTACAGGATACTGAGTTGGATGATCAGCCATGATCATATTGAATGGCGGTGCAGGCTCGAAGGGCCGAATGGCCTGCTCCTGCACCAAATTTCTATGTTTCTATACCACCAAAGGTTCACTAGGTACAAAGGTACACAAAGGTATATACCTCCAAAGGTCCCAGCTGCCTATGCCTGACCAATGCCTCCTTTTTTTTATAACCAGAGCCTCAATTTCCCTCATCACTCAGGGTTCCTTTCTCTTACCGACTTTGCCCTTCACTCTGTCAGGAACATGCAGACCTTGAACTATTAGTAAAACACTTCTAGAAGCATCACGCCATCCAGACGTCCCTTTGCCCGCAAACAACGTACTCCGATGAACTTTTTCAAGTTTAGTTTTAGTTTAGTTTAGTTTATGATTGTCACGCGTACCTAGGCACAGTGAAAAACTTTTGTTGTATGCTATCCAGTCAGCAATTAAGGATAGCGCAAATGTTCAATTTCCTGTCTAAAATGGCCTTCCCCCATTTAGAGCTTCAAATTGTGGACCAACCCTCTCATTATCCTTGACTATGAAGAGTTAGAATAGTTGAATCATCCTGTAAAAAAAAACATGGTGAAAAATTAGTAAGAAGGAACTGCAGATGTTGGTTTAAACCAAAGATAGACACAAATTGATGGAGTAACTCAGCGGGACAGGCAGCATTTCTGGAGAGAAGAAATGGGTGACGTTTTGGGTCAAGTCCCTTCTTCAGACTGAAAAAGATGAAAAATTAGTATCTTTGTCCTCGCAGGGGAAGGACATATGCTATGAGAGAGTTCATTGAACAACCAAACCAGATCAACCAAACCAGATCCGCTGCACCCAGAGCTGCTTTTGATCCTCAGCTTGACATGAAATTGTCTGCATGCTGATCATCAATTTCTCACCCAAGGCAAGGAGAGCCAGCAGAAATTATTTGATGCTCAAGATAATGAAGCTGTGGTTTTGGATGAGAGTCATTTTTCAAGTAATCATGCTATGATTAGAAGGCATTGGATTGTGCTTATCAGAGGAGAAAATATGCAATAGCTTTCTGACAGAGTGTTTGAATTATAATTATAACTAAGGCTGACACCAATAGGTATTGTGAGGGAGACATTTCCTTATGCAATCCAACATCTTTATGCAGAGCCTGATGGAGAATCATTGAAATTCCAGATGCTAACCAGAAGCACCGACTTAGGTTGCAGATGCTGGATTCTGGAGCACGTAATAAACTACTGAGACAACTCAGCAGGTGATGCTTAGGGTCAAGGCCCTGCATAAGGCATGAAAGTACATGTGGAAGATAGCCAGCATATGGAAGTGGGCAACACGGTGGCGCAGCGGTAGGATTGCTGCCGACAGCGCCAAAGGCCCGGGTTTGATTCTGACTACGTCTCTATGGAGTTTTTGTATGTTCTCCTCATGCCCGGCTTTCCTCCCACACTTCAAAGAGGTACAGGTTTGTAGGTTAATTTGGCTTTGGTAAAAATTGTAAATGATCTCCAGCATGTAGGATAGTGTTAGTGTACCGCTGGTCGTCCTGGACTCGATGCTGTTTCCACACCATATTTCTAAAACAAAATAAAAGTGAGAGAGAGGGGTGAGATGGAGGCTGCAAGGTGATAGGTGGAACCAGATGAATAGGGAATGGTGGACATTTGGGGAACATACATATAGATAGATTCATGCAGCGTTAGAACAGGCCTTTCAACCCACAATGTCTGTGACGGACATGATGCCGTTGAACTAATCGCTCTGCCTGCACATGATCCATATCCTTTCATCCCCTGCATTCTCATGCGCCTATCTAAAAGCCTTTTAAAAGCCACTATCGTATCTGCTTCCACCATCACCCCTGGAAGCATGTTCCAGGCACTCAGCATTCTCTTTGTACACATCTCCTTTACACTTTATAGAAACCAGGAACTGCTCGGTGGGTCAGGCAGCAACTCTGGACAACATGGATAGGGGACGTTTCAGGTCAGGCAATAGACAATTGGCAATCAGGACCCTTCTTCGCACTCAAATAGTCTAAAGAAAAGTCTAGACTCAAAAAGTCTAAAGAATGGCCCCAACTCAAAACATCACAGTTCTATATGAAGTTATGAATATATGAAATGCTAAAATATCTTTTTTTTTACAGAAATAGAGGCAACACTCTTTAGTTAGCAGGGAGCTACATTACAAAACAAAATGGAGTAAAGAAATTGATAATGTGAGAAATCCCCAATCCCCTAATGTGAGGGAAAGAAAACCAATAAATGGAGCTGAGACACAGATCACCCAGAATCTAATTCAAAGGGCTGAATGGCCTGCCTCTGTTCAGATTGGAACTTATTGAATGGGTAGAGGTGGGAGTATATTGCACTTTCCTTACCGCGACATTCATTGTTAGTGTGTGCAAGAGGAGGTGACAGATGCAGTGAAACATCTTGCTCACCCTTTTCTTTCACTGTCTTAATATCAAATACTGCTTTCAGTCAGCTAGATAAGAAAACTGTGACCTGTTCATTAGATAATATTAACCAGTCTCCACTGAAATGCTGTATTTTACTGAGTGCTTGTATCTTATTCTGGGGTAGCAGCCTTTGTGTATTGCTTGCTCTTTCTCTACTCAACATCAGGATGTCAGCCCATGTAGTCAGCTTATGCAAGGCTGGATGATGAATCCAAGCATATTTGATCGTGTCCTGACTGATTTATCAAGTGGTGAACATAATTCATGCATATTTTTGAAGGCTTCGAACTCTGCTGTTTTAGTTGTTTTGTATGAAGAATGACAGGCTTGACAGGGTTTTGTTATCTCCAGTGAATTGTCTTAAAACGCCTCAAGAATGTCATCTGGGTGATATTCTTTTAGAGGATTTCCGCACATATTTGAAAAAGTGAGTTGACCTTATGGCATTAAGCGTTAAGAAAAGGTTAATCCTCAGTTAAGCTATGATTAGTTAGATTAAACTATGACAGCAAGATCAAAGGGAGGTAAACTATCAATTCACTGTGCACTTCAGATTGTGTAGCGAGGCACTCACGGGTGTTCTAGATGGGATAATGGAAGCAAAAATCAAGTCAAGAGTATGTTGTTGTCATCTCTCCCGGAACAGAACAATGACATGCTTACTTGCAGCAGTACTACAGAAATGTAAACAAAGTACTCTGCAAACAGTATAATAAAGAACAAAGAATAAAGTCAATATAAAACAAATAAACAAACAAACAAATAAACAAGTAATGATAGTGCAAAGGCAAATACATTGACCTCTAAGTCCATGTAGTGTTTAATAGTTTAATGGTTGTTGGGAAGAAGCTGCTCCTGAACCTGGACGTTACAGATTTCAGGCTCCTCTACCTTCTTCCTGATGGCAGGAATGAAATTGTAGTGTGGCCTGGGTGGTGTGGGTCCCTGATGATGCTGGCTGCCATTTTGAGGCAGAAACTACTGTAGATCCCTTCAATGGTGGAAGGTCAGTACCTGTGGTGAACTGGGCAGTTTTCACTGCTTTTTGCAATCTTCCTTGTTCCTGGATGTTTGTATTACCGAACCAGTAGACGTTCAAGGGAATATTTGTCAACTTGCTGAATCACCTCAATCTTGAAACTAAATAGAGTCATTAATTGGCTTTCTTTATGATTGCATAAATGTACTCAGTCCAGGACAGATCTTCAGATATACATGCTCAGGAATTTTTCGTTTTTGACTCTCTCCACCACTGTCTCATTGATGAAGGCAGGTTTGTGGATCTTTGTCCTTCCGCTTCTAAAGCTACAACCAGTTCCTTGTTTTTACTGACATTGAGAGCAAGGTTGTTGCTCTGGCATTATTTAGTCAGTCGATTGATCTCCCCCTTATACTGTACTTGGACTCATCATTATCCATAATTCGTCTGCTGGGGGCAAATTTGATGGAGTTGGAACTGTGTCCATGGTGTGGAAAGTGGAATCACTCAACGAATACAAAGAATTGACAACAATGTTTATATGGTCTCTTTTATCCCAAATTGCATTTGTGATCTTTGTTAGACTGCCAGCGTACCATGATAAACATTGTACGTGAGAACACCCTGACATTTCATACGAGTCTGAGGGGCCGCATCACTTTATTGCAGGAAAGGGAGGAAAAACTTTCTTGTAAAATGATGAATAATTTTCTGCTGCAGTGAGAAGTCTTCATGCAGTGCTTCACAAAGTAATCACTGTTGCAAATAATGCAGGTGCAGCAGACGTGCACTCAGCAAGGGGAAGGAGCTGGTTATTGACTTCAGGAAACAAGATGATGCCCATTTCCCAGTCAGCATCATTGGTGCCAAAGTGGAGATGTTCAGAGGCTTCCAGTTTCTGGATGTAACTATCACCAATCATTTGCCATGGACCGACCACATTGAAGCTATCGTCAGGAAAATGCCCCGTCCATCTCCTCAGAAGAAGGAAGTTTGGCATGTCTCCAATGACTCTCACCAACGTCGACAGATGCACTGTAATAAGCATCCCACTGCGATCCTTCACAGCTTGGTTTGGCTGTAGCTCTGCCCAAGACTGCAAGAGGTTACAGAGATTTGGGATGAAATGTCCAGTCCATCTGAAAGCAGCCAACATGGTCAAGGACCATTTACGCCCCAGTCATCATCTCTTCTCCATTCTCCCAACGGGCAGAAGATGCAAAAGCTTGAAAGCCTATGACAAAATGCAGCAGGTGCCTTGTACCGTACTGTCTGCTTGTTTCTGTACATGAACCAACCTCCAGTCCAGATCTCCAAAGAGCTGATTCATATGATGCACCACTGAATACCAGGATGTTTCCACAAGTGGGAGAGTCTAGGACCAGAGGGCACAGCCTCAGAATAAAAGGAAGTAGCTTCCGAAAGGAGATGAGGAGGAATTTCTTTAGTCCAAGGGTGGTGAACCTGTGTAATTAATTTATTAGCCAAGTATGTAAACATACAAGGAATGTGATTCCACAGAAGTCTGTGGATGCCAAGTAATTGGATACTTTTATGGCAAAGCTTGACCGGTTCTTGATTAGTCAGGGTGTCAAAGGTTATGGGGAGGGCAGGAGAATGAGGTTGAAAGGGAAAGGTAGATCAGCCATGATTGAATGGCAGAGTTGATTTGATGGGCTGAATGGTCTAATTCTGCTCCTATGACCTTATGAACATGATATTCCAATGTACCAGAGGAGTGTGGAATCATTGTCCACTGACATCACAAAAGGCAAATTAATTAAAGAGACCATTTGATTCACAATTTATTTATTTCACTGAAATCCGTCGCCCCTTCCACATTTTAACAGACCTGTGATTGATTCCTTAGTTTTGCCTCGCTCATCCCAAAAGCCTTGGACTCAAGACTTGATCCAAATTGAACATCCATCATCCAGCAACCAGTGAGTGCCACTCACCTCCCAGGGGCAGTAATACTGATCTACTTAATAAGTTCTACTTAACTACAGAATAAGTACTTACAGCACGTAAATGGAGCAAGATACATCTACTGAGTAACTCTGGGGTAACATGGATAGCTGTAATTTGGGGTTGGTACCCATCTTCTGGATGGTCTTAAGAAGGGTCTCGGCCCAAAATGTCCTATCCATGTTACTCCAGACATGCTGCCTGGCCTCCTAAGTTACTCCAGCACTTTGTGTCCTTTTATGTAAACCAGCATCTCCAGTCCCTGTGGCGTCATCAAGCGTCAGTAGGATGGCATACCGACACATTTGCTGCCTTACAGCGCCAGTAACCCAGGTTCGATCCTGACTACAGGTGCTGTTCGTACGTTCTCCCTGTAACTGCGTCAGTTTTCTCCGGGTGCCTCGGTTTCCTCCCATTCTCCAGATTCATACAGGTTTGTAGGTTAATTGGCTTTGATAAAATTGCAAATTGTCCCGAGTGTGTAGGATAATGTAGGGTGATCGCTGGTCGGCGTGGTCTTGATGGGCCGGAGGGCCTGTTTCTGCGCTGTATCTCTAAAGTCTAAATCTAGGTGGGGGTGGTGGCAAGGGGGAAGAATGAAGTGTGTGTGCTCTCATTCTTTATCCAGTAAGAGTATCATGAGTCATGTGCGGATCTCATTGAAAACCAGGGTCTGCCTCGTCGTCTTCAGCTCCTGTGTTTCTGTGATGTGCTAGCGTATACACTTTGATAAGTACCAGCTTTGGTGTCTGAATAATGCTTCTGAAACTGATCTTATCTGAGCAAGAATAGAGATGACAGCAATGTCTTGAGAATACCAGTAATAGGAGGGGAAGTGCATCAGTTGAGAACATGCTTCAAATAAATAACTTGTAATTTTACCTGCTTTCATCGTGGCGTGTGGAGACCTTGAGAGAACAGTCTGCTCATCATCTCCCACAGATGTTGAAGAATATGCACTGATATCGCATTGTTTGTGGCCCTGCCACAGATTAGGACCATGATCACCCTTTCCGAGGTGGGAGAGTGCTGAAATGCAACTGGCTGTTTGGCTGCCCATTTCCATGGGAGGTTGAAAGTAGAAGAGTGGAACAGAATGATACCCCATTGGACTTTTTTTTTAGCCTGCTGTTGGCCTGTTCTTGCCAGGTAAATGCCAGGAATAACAAGGTTTGACAGGTTTTAATTTGCATTAATGCCAATGGTCCCTTGTCGATGTTAATTGGAATTCATGGTATTTCAATTATTTATTATACTTTGTACAAGAGTTGTTCAATAAATACTTGCACTTGGAGTATTGTGTTCAGTTTTGTTCACTCAGATACTATTAAGCTGGAAAGGGTGAAGATTTATGAGGATGTTGCCAAGAGTTGTAATATCCTGAGATGCAGGGAGAGGTGAGGCAGGCTTGGATTTAATCCATTGGAGTGTATGGGGCTCAGGGCTGATCATATAGAAGAGTATGAAATCATTTGGAAAATAGATAAGGTGAGGTTTTTTTCAGGTTGGGGGAAACACGAATTAGAGGGCATAGGTTTAAACTGAGAATGGAAAGATTTAATAAGAACCCAAGGGGCAATCTTGCATACAGTAAATGGTGGCCATATGGAAAGAGCTGCCAGAGGAAGTAGTTGAGACAAGTGCAATAAAATATAAAAGACATTTGGATATGTACAATAGGAAAGGAGGGATCTGGGCCAAACACAGGTAAATTGGACTAGCATCTTGTTTGCCATGGACACTTTTGGCCAAAGGTCCAGTTTTCATACTGTATGACTCTTTGACTGACTTGAAAGATGCTACAATAAAAATCAAACACAAAGACAAGCTAAATGCAGAAATTCGTCTTTTTAAACGTGTGTTGGATGATGGATCATATTTGGCTTCGAAGGCTGAATGGCCTATTTGTTCCTATATTTTTATAACCATTCATTCCTAAGAAAATTTAGTTTTTCCTTGATATGCGGGACAGATTTTATTAGCCTGCACCGTGATCACAATAGTTTTGTCCAAGGTTGAGCTGTGATTGTTGATGAGAGTAAGATATTTAACAGGTTCTATTAAAGTAAAAATATTTTCAAATATATTTGGTCATTGTCATATTTGTTTCTTGACTATTTTGCCATTGATAAAGATTAGAATAGCAATGTGGAGTATATTAGTAGGAGACAGGTGTATCCATAATCCTGCTGACTGGACAAGGATTTTTAAAATGCTATGCAAACATAACATTCCAGCAATCAAAAGGGATAGTGCAAACAGCACTCTGGCATTCATGACTAAATCCACCTGCATTACAGAAAGCACTTCTCTGCCCCATTCCCATGTTTCAATTTCAGGATCATCCTGGATACAGTGATGACACTCAGCTTTTTATCTTCAATGTTAACCATAATTTTAAATTCTTCTCTCTTTACCACTCTCACCTCCAACAAATGCAAGGAAAGTTTGGACTTTGTCTTCATCCAATTCACTTCTTGTTCCTCTAACCCTATTCCCGCTAAGGTGTAAAACTTCCACCCCCAATATTTATTTCCATGCTACCTAAAGTAGTTCACTTTCCTAAATTAATATACCCCGTCTCATCATATCTGCCATCAACACCTCGTCAGAAGATTAACCCTGGTAACCTACTGCCATTTGGCCAACTTCCCTTTCTTTCCAAAACTCTAATCCAGTTAAGTCCCCAAATCCATGCACAAGTACAGAGACAACGAAATGCAGTTAGCATCTCACCCAGAAGTGCGAACACAGAATAATGGAACAGTAAAATATATATAAGTATATAAAGTAGGTATTGTAAGTCCAAGAGAGGTCATCAGAGATGTTGACCCCCAGAAACCTGAAGCTGGAACACACTCCACCTCCGTCCCGTTAATATGGATGGGGGTGTGCGTGCCACCTCTAGACCTTCTGTAGTCCACAATGAGCTCCTTGGTCTTCTTGGTGTTTACGGCCAGGTTGTTGTCAGCGCACCATGCTGCTAGGAGCTTGACCTCCTCCCAATAGGCCGACTCATCGTTGTCGCTGATGAGGCCAATCACTGCATACTTTATGATTGATTTAAGTCACATATTGGATTCATTTAAGTCACAGTTTTAATATTCTCATCCCTGTTTCAATTCTCTCCATGGTCGCATTCTTTGTTTTCTCTGAAATGCTCAGAGATATCTGCACTCATCCAATATTCCACTCTCCTAGAATACAAAAACAGCTGCATTTGAAGATACAGCATTATAAAATATTGTTCAAGTAATAAATTATGTTCTTTTAAACTTCTGATATTTTTAAGGAGATTGACAGATTCTTGATTGGTTAGCATGTTTGGGGTTATGGGGAGAATGTGATCGAGAGGGAAATATAGATCAGCCATGATTGAATGGCAGAGTAGACTTGATGGGCGAAAAGGCCTAATTTTGCTCGCAGAACTTATGCAATGTCTGCATACTTGACATATTGGATTCATTGAAGTCACAGTTTTAATATTCTCATCCCTGTTTTCATTTCTCTCCTTGGCCACATTCTTTGTTTTCCCTGAAATGCTCAGAAATATCTGCACTCATCCAATATTTGTCCCTTGGGCCTCTTCAGTTTTAATGACGTCATCATTGACGGGGCATACTTAAGCTGCAAATATGCTGAGCTCTAAAATGTCCTTCTTTAATCTTTTTGCTTCTCCAACTCTTTTTCCTCCATCAAGAGTTTCTTTAGAAGCAACCTCTTTGAAACTTTTGTTCTTCTGCCCTATCATCTCCTGCCATGACTTGGTGCCAAATATTGATAGGCGATACTCCTGTGAAATACTTTGCTATGTTTTACTGCGGTAAAGATGGTGCATAAATTCAAGTGCTGTAAATTGCCAGGGAATATCGTGAAGAAAGGAAAGTTGAAAGGTGGTGCGGAAATTCAGTTTAAATTCAAGTCTTTATTCTTTCTGCTAGATCTCTCATTCACTGAAAAGGTTAACAGTTTAGACAATGGGACCTTCTGTTCCCCACGAGGCTGTGGCGGTGCTGGGCCAAATGGAGTTCAGTGACTGTACTCAATCGAGATGGGGCGGGACAGTGCTGCAGTTGAGAGAGTTGTTGCTTCACTGTGCCAGAGACCCGGTTGCATTCTTGACATCGGATGTTGTCCGTGAAGAGTTTGCATCACCCTGACCCTGTCACCATGTGAGTTTCCTCCGTGTGCTCCGGTTTCCTCCCGCATCCCAAAGACGTGCGGGTTTGCAGGGTAATGGCCTCCGTAAAAATTGTTCTGAGTGTGTTGGAAGTGGATGCGAAAGTGAGATAACAGAACCAGTGCGAATGGATGATCATTGGCCGGCGTGCTCAGTGGACCGAAGGGTCTGTTTCCATGTTGCATGTTCAAATACTTTATAAGCAAGGATTCAAGAGGAATAAGTACTTACAGCACATAAATGGAGCAAGATACATTAATAGCCTACACATGGCCCCATGTAATATCTAAAATATCTGAACAAGTAATTCTCCATTGCACTATATAACCTTATTAGTAGCCTTCATAATATCCTGCATGCTGTATGAAATAAAATGGGGTTTTCACTGAAATTGATGTATGGATTTCCATCATGTCTACACTACAGGTTTGTCATATCCACCATTCTCCTTCTGTTTGTCCATTTTGCTTTTTTTCTTGCCTTTCTCATTGCCTCATCTCCAGTGCTGTTGCAGTGCCACTTTGAAAATTGATCTGAAGTAAAACAAGCACTAAAAAAGGAAATATGCTAATCTGAGGCAAACAAAGCTGCCAATGCCATTCTGCTGATTTAGTAAAATGGGAAATTCTGAATGATCAAAAATAATCAAAATAAAATAGCAGAATTGAAATTATTGGATTTCAGAATTGATTAGAAACATATTTCAGATGCCTTTTCCCCAGTAGGTAACATCTTTAATCTGCAAAATAAAGTCCTAAATGAAAACAGTTAAACTAAAATACATTTCACAATGACCACATTAAATCTCATTGACTTATCTGTTTTCTCATGAAACATGTTGGTTATGTTACTTACTTATTGTATTAAATACAAATTTGTGTTTTGTGTTCCGATTAGTATTATTTCTTTTCATAATCACAAAATGCTTACAGCACAGAAGGCGGTCAATTAGTCCCCCAGGTCCACACCAGCACATTGCGACATCTATGAATCCAGCCTTAGCCTCCTTCCATTTTTCCCATGCCTACGCATTTTATTTTGAGAAACTTTAACAGATCCTGCAGCGGCACTGTGGCGCAGCGGTAGAGTTGCTGCATTACAGCACCAGAGACCTGGGTTCGATCCTGACTATGGGTGCTTTCTGTACGGAGTTTGTACGTTCCCAATGACTAGCGGAGTTCTGCAAGGGTCGGTGCTGGGGCTGCTACACTTCACGTTGTATATTAATGATTAATATTACTATTTGGACGAGGGGATTGAAGGCTTTGTGGCCAGGTTTGCGGATGATACGAAAATAGGCGAAGCGGCAGGTAGTGTAGAGAAAGCAGGGACTCTGCAGAAGGACTTGGACAGGCTGGGAGAGTGGGCAGAGAAATGGCAGATGGAATATAGTGTAGCAAAGTGTGGAGTCATGCATTTCGGAGGTGCAAAGGACTGCTGCAGGATTCCCAAAAAGTTAATCTGCAAGTCGAATCAGTGGTAAAGAAAGCAAACTTGATGCTAGCATTTATTTTAAGAGGGCTTGCATACAAAAATCCATGATTGAATGGCAGAGTAGACATGATGGGTTGAATGGCCTAATTCTATTCCTATCACACATGACTTAGGAACTCCCTTCGACCACGTGGGTTTTCTCCTGGTACCCCAGTTTCCTCCCACACTCCAAAGACGTAAAGGTTTGCAGGTTAATTGGCTTAGGTAAAAAATATATAAATTGTCTCTGCTGCGTGGAATAGTGTTTGTGTATGGGTTGATCGCTGGGCGGCATAGACTCAGTGGGCCGAAGGGTCTGTTTCTGCGCTGTATCTCTAAAGCCTAAATCTGTCTCCTCCCCAACCTGGGATATTACATTCCAGACCCTTATAACTTGATACAAAAAAAATAAATACAATGTGCAACTTTGATGATCATACCACTCACTTTAATTTGAAGTTCCCTAGTTCATCACTCCTCCCGCAATGGGAACAGTTTGTCTCTCACTCTTGTCTGTCTCTGTACCTTTCATGATTATAAATTATCAGATCTCTTTTTGTTGAAGGAGAACACCCCCAAGTCGTTCACTCTGTTGACATGGCAAATTACAGTCATCTCTTGAGTCATTTTGGTAAATATCTTCTGAGCCTTCACAACATTGCCATACATTGTTGTGATCTTGCCACTGTTTTATTAAAGTTTGTCATGATTTCCTTGAACTAGTACTCTATATTATCACCTCTGATCCCCAAGTACAATTATTTAATCACTTTTTTATGGTCATAGTCATGCAGTGCGGAAACATCAGCATAACTTACCCAACAAATCCCATCTTACACTCGTCCCACCTATCTGCATTTGGACCATATATCTCTCAGTCTATCCTATCTTTGGACCTGTCCAAATGTTTTTTAAACATTGTACCTGCCTCAACGACCTCCTCCAGCATCTCATTCCATACACCTCCCACCCCTTGTGTAAAAAAAGCTACCCCTCAGGTTTTGATTAAATCTTTCTTCCCTCACCTTAAACCCATGTCCTCTGGTTCTGGCACTTTCTCAACCTCGTGCACCAACGTTAATGAACTTAACACATTTAGCCCCAACCTCTTTGTTCTTGTACCCGTTACAGAACTGTGCCCGTTTATGTAGTTTCTTATTTTGCCTGCCAAAATATAACACCTCACTGTTCTCACCATTTTACTTCATCTGCCATCTCCACCCCCATTCCACCAGCCTGCTAATATATCCTTCATGTTCTTTTATTGTCCACCTCACAGTTCACTCGGCCTCCAAGTTTTGTGTCAAATTTAGAAATTATGCTCTCTGTAATTATGTCCCAATGTCGACTCTGGGTCATTCAACACTTGCCTGGAGTCCAAAAAATATCCTTTTGTTACTCTACTACTCTCTCTTTCCCTTTACATTGCCAACTTTCTATCCATGTTACTGTACCCCCTTTTATTTCATGATCTTTAATCTTGATGACCGGCCTATTGAATAGCATGTTAACATTTGCCTTTTGAAAGCTCTTATCTATCCAGTAATTCAATTCCCTTTTCACTGCATTCTATTACTTTATCAAAAAGCTCTTTATTTATAAACAAATTGCCTTTAGCACATCAATGCTGCCTTTCTCTAATGATTCCCCATTAATTAAATGGCTGCTAATCCTGTCCTGATTATTGTTTCTAGAATTTTGTTTCACCAACAAACTAGTCTGCACTTGCTCTGCTGACCTGGCACACTTCATTAGACAAAAGGGTAACATTTGCAATTTGCTACCATCTGTATGTGAAGATGTTTAGAAGACTCTGTGCAGGGTGTACAGTTTCCACCCTTCCTCCTCTCAACAATCTAGGCTGTGATTGGAATGGACAAGGTGATTTATCCAATTTACATGCAGCCAACCTTTTAATGCAACACACTCAAGTACTCAAGGAACTGAGCGGGTCAGGCAGCATCTGAAGAGGGAATGGATAGGCTATGTTTCAGGTCTATTCTGAAGACGGGTCCCAACCCAAAACACCACCTGTCCATTTCCTCTTTAGATACTGCCTGACCTACTGAGCACCTCCAGCACTTTGTGTTTTACTCAGGATTCCAGCATTTACAGGTCCTTGTGTCTGCATTTTTAATACCTCTCTCAATTGTCAATATAACTAGAATCGATGGAGTTGTGACTTTATAGCCCTGTCCTACGGTGCGAGTCCACCCATGAGTTATTCCGAGTTAAATAAAAAATCAAACTCGTGGGTTTCTACGAGATCCCAAGTTTATGTTCACGAGTTAAAACGAGTTCCCACGTGTATGTCTGAGTTTTCCGTTTACTTCTCATTTCTGCGATGTACCAAGTTCCTCTCCCGAGTTACCAAGTTCCTCTCCCGAGTTACTCCTGTTTCAAATAAGTTCCCACTTTGGACCCAAACTCATTGTTTCATACGGCCTTCCTCCCGTATTAGTGGAATTGTAAAACAAGTATTAATAATTGTATTATGAAATAGGACATACGGGGTGAATTCAGTAGGTCAGGCAACGTAAGGGGAAAAGGGAATAGTCCGGGTTTTGGCTCTACGGCTTCCTCGTCAAATTGGGAAACTACTGTGTAGGAAGGAACTGTGGAGGTGGAATTATGCCAAAGATAAACACAAAATGATGCAGGCCAGGCAGCATCTCTGGAGAGAAGGAATGGTTGAATATTCGGGTAGGAACTCTTCAGTCTGAAAAAGGGATCGGACCCGAAACGTCGCCTATTCCTTTTCTCCAGAGATGCTGGGAAACTAATATTCTAGATTTGAATCATCACCTGAAACTTTTTTATTAAACTAACAAATGGATGTTCAACCTTATGCATTGATAGTGAATTACCACGTTTCACGTAAGGGTGAGATGAATGCTATATTAGTTGTTACCCGCACAATCCGCAGTAGTTTGCAGAGCCTCTTGTCACCATGTTCGCTCTGAGGGCCCCTACATATTCGTTCATCTGGAAAACCCAGAGACAAAAAAATTGTGTTAAGAATGGTGTTAGATTAAGGAGGGGCGGGATTACTTAAACAAACCTACAACAAAGGAGGCGGAATGTGACCTGTCACAACGAAAGACCAAGGGAACCTTTTTTTTCTGCGTGGCAAAAGCAAGATTTGCGTGTAGTCACTCAATGGACAAGACTTGTCTAGGACATAGTCACTTTGTACTGGGGCAGAAGGGGAGTAAGGAACCTCTAGAGGGGATATTCTATTTGATCCGCACAGTCACCTGAGTTGGATGATCAGCCATGATCACATTGAATGGCGGTGCAGGCTCGAAGGGCCGAATGGCCTACTCCTGCACCTATTTTCTATGTTTCTATATCTATCCAACATTAAAGGTTGTTATCAGATGCTTTATATTAATATCAGAGGGCCCATTCGACAAATAATATGAGGATTGTATCAATAGTCTGCGCTGTAAATGCTTTGAATTTAATGCGATTACCCACTCTATTCCAAAGGCCAAGGTGAGATTCCCACAGGTGTCTTCAGCATCAGGGGATCATTCCTGACAGACAGACGTGACGAACATTTTTTTATTCACTTTTTTTTCTCTGTCCAGCTGTAAGAGTACTCACGGTAAACTCACGAGTCACTACGATAAACTCACGGGCTACTACAGTATTACAACGAGTTTAAAAGTTTCATAAATTTCCTTCAAGAGTATATTTGACGTGGAAATCTTTCAAAATGTTGAAAAATTTTCACGAGTTAACACGTTTCCGGAGTACCTGCTGTTAGCGTTACGAGTCGCTAGGTTACGTCAACGAGCTCTGGTGTTCCCGCTACGTTCCTTCTACGTGATTACCACGAGTTTGATTTGTTTTTACCTCGGGATAACTCGTGGGTGGACTCGCACCGTGGGACAGGGGTTTTACAGCGCCAGAGACCCAGGTTCGTTCCTGACTACGGGTGCTGTCTGCACAGAGTTTGTACGTTCTCCTGTGACTGCGTGGAGAAAACCCTCCAGGTGCTCCGGATTCCTCCCACACGCCAAAGATGTACAGGTTTGTAGGTAAATTGGCTTCTGTAAATTGTAAATTGTTCCCAGTGTGTAGGGTAGTGCTAGTGTACGGGGTGATTGCTGGTCAGCGCGGACTCGTTTGCCGAAGGCCCTGCTTCCACGCTGTATCTCTAAAGTCTGCTGTCAGACATTTGTCATGTTCTTTTCGTTTCTTGTTTTTTTTTTACTTCCCCTCTGAACTTCCTATAAGCATCTGTCTTACGCTCCATTTAGATGCTCTTTTTGTTGTCTGTTCTTTGGTGCTCAGCGAGTTTTCCTGTCAACAGAGGATATTGCAGCTGCTTCACAGCTCAGATGACCCTTGTTCAACCCTGACCTAGGGTGGTTTCTGTGTGGAGTTTGCACGCAAGCCCTGTCTCCTCTGGGTGCTTTAAGTTTGTGCGTGTGGAATCTGTTGGGACAGTGATAGGAAATGTATTGGGAAGGATTGTTGTACAAAATGGATGATCGATGATTGCCACAAGCTTGAGGGGCCTGGGGGCCTGTTTCTGTGCTGTGTGCATGATTTCAGCAACAAGACTTCAGCAACAATAGTAACCAGGAAAGGCATGATGCCTGTTATCTGCAAATAACAGTGGGAGCACGCACATTATTTGCCATGGGCGGTTTCAGTCCATTTAAATTTAGTCTACAACTCTTCCACTCTCTCACAGTACCCCGCTATTGCCAATGTTACATTAATGCGGCACATTAAAGCTGTCAGTTATTGCAGAGTTACAAGCGATTTAGTATTATCAGTAATTGCTTGTTAAAAATTGATGGAGACTGTGCAGACACATGTCAGATATCTTTAAATCTACACAAAAAAATAAATTCCTTTCAGCATTTAATAAGCATGTCAAGGATTACTGCCATATGACGGTGCGCTAAAAAAAATGGGACTTTGTGACCGTAGTTTGTTTGCGGGGAAATGGCCATCGAAAGAAGCGAAAATCTTTTAAAAGTGTGATGGCGAGAGTTCAAAGCATGCATGTCCCTGTCAGTGACGGGGCAAAGCAGGTAGGGGTAAGGAAGTGAGACAAACTGGGGAAAAAGGAGATGTGAATCAGGTATAGTGGCAAAGGGGAATGGGGAGCATACTTAAGAAGGAAGTCAGAAAGGCAAAAAAAGGGCATGAGATAGCACTGCCTGATAAGATTAAGGAAACTACAACCCAGTGGTTTGAATATTGATTTCTGTAACTTCAAGTAGCCCCGGCATTCTCTCTCTCTCTCTATCCCACCCCCACCCAATTCACACCAGCTTCTCATTTTCACCCAACAAACAGCTAACAATGACTTGTTTCTTTCCTCGGTGTGACTTTTTTTGCATATCTTTCATTCATTGTTCTTTATCTCTATATCATCGTCTCTATCTCTCGTTGCCCTTTTCCCTGACTAGTCTGAAGAAGGGTCTCTACCCGAAACGTCACCCATTCCTTCTATCCAGAGATGCTGCCTCATCCAGAGAAACGTCACCCATTCCTTCTATCCAGAGATGAGGAGAATACAAAGTGATTTTATATCAAGGAAAAAATTGCAACCAGAGAGTGAATAGGGCCCTTCAGAAACCAAAGTGATCATCTATGGAGCCGCAAAAGATGGACAAGGTCCTCACTGAATATTTCTCCTCTGATTTTACCACGGATAAACACATGAAGATGGGGGAACTTGGGAAAGTGAATGCCTATGTCTTGAGGACAGTTTGTATTAGCGTTGAGGAAGTGCTGTATCAGAAAATCAGAAAAACTACAGATGCCAGAAATGTTGGAAACATTATACTTGTCTGGCAGCACCTGTGGAAAAAGAAACGCAGTCCTCGTATCAGAACACTTCAAGTCATAAATCACTTCATTCATCAGTCTTTAGGGCAAAATAAATGTTTTTGGGTTACTTTATGCACGTTTGTAGACTACTCTAAAATGGTACACTCAGCAGTAATTTAGCAGGTGATAATTGAAAACTATTTGGTGCAGATCTTATCCATTGATCTACATTGGTCGTGATGAATTGGGACAAGAAACAATCCTGCATTTCCTTTGTTCCCCACTGTACCAGCCACATGAATACTGCCACTATGAAGGCAAGCCAAAGATTGGTTCTCTCTCCTGGTGAGCGATTCACCTCTGGGCATCCTGATGCCTTTCCATAGTACAAGTCAGGAATGTACATGAGGAAAAATCTTTTCACCCAGAGAGTTGTGAATTTGTGGACTTCTCTGCCACAGAAGGAGGTGGAGGCCAATTCACTGGATGTTTTCAAGAGAGAGTTGGATATAGCCCAGGGCTAATCAAGGGATATGGGGAGAAGGCAGGAACGGGGTACTAATTTTCGATGATCAGCCATGATCATATTGAATGGCGGTGCTGCCTCGAAGGGCCGAATGCCTGCTCCTGCAGCTATTTTCCCTGTTTCTGTACAGGAGTACTCGTCACCTACCTGCAATTTCAACAACATTCAGGAAGCTAAATATCATCCAGGGAATTGCTGTCCACTTAATTGAGATTATTTCCACCATCCTCAAAGTTCAGTTCCTCCATCACTCGGGTATTGTGGCCGCAGTATGTGTAATGTTCAAATTCCACATCAAATGCTTATCTGCCTTCCTCTGAAAGCATCTGCCATCGCTACTACCACTGCAAACTGCTCAGAAAAGGGCAGTAGATGCAAGGGAATATGACTACCTACTAGTTCTAAAGCCCTCCAAATTGCTCATCATCCTTTCTTGGAAACATAGCGTCATTCCTTCACTATCTCTAGGTCTTAATCTACGACTATGATGGTTTGAGGCAGCAACCCGGCGCTCCGTCCTCAAGAGTAATGCCTTGCCAGCAATGCCAATCCCACAAAAAATGACTGGATGCAAAAATAAAATGAATGGACAATGAAAAATTGCTTTTAGGAAAAAATATTACAATTCATTTGACAATTGTAAAAAATGATGCTTCAGTTTGAATTTTATTTGAAATACAAGATTTAGAAGCGCAGCCAGCTTAGTAAATATTTACTCTGTAAAGGTCTGACTCTTTCATTGTCGATGTCTCAATTTAGTTGGACGATCTTTTGAATTATCCGTGTTACGAAGCCAGCCAGAGAAAATTGGATTTTAAATAAATTAGTATGAGAAGAAAGGGTAACATTCTGTTATAAGAACGGATGATTACTAAAGTGGTCTTAAAAAGAAATGTAACTTGGAGAACTGTGGTCATTAAATTACCACCATTGATTGGTGCCCAGCTAGAGGATTAGGTTTTATTGTGAAGTATCTTGGGGTTAGAGTTTGGGAGAGTTAATGAGTTTTAATGCAGAGATAGCCCATTGGTTATTTTTTAGTACCTGCATTTGAGAATTTTGTGCAGTATTGGTTTGACATAACTGCAGGATAGATTATTCCACTGCGACTGTTCTCTGAGTAAAATTCAACGTTTACTCGTGTAATTGCTGATTTGGCTGCATTGAGCTCAGATGAAATATTGGTAGTAAAAGTGACCATTGCCACACAGGGAAAAATAAATCAAAGGCAACATATGAATAAACAAACCCGTTACTGTATTCAACATGCAATTGGGGATAAGTACGGTTTGATAAAATCAGAATTCTCAGACATTGGTATGCAGTTGGTAGCCATTTGACCATTGTGCCTATGGTGGTGAAAAATGAGCAGACATGCCCAGCCACACCTTCTAGCTGTAGAAACAAAGAACGGCTGATGCTGGTTCATACCAATGATAGACACAAAGTGCTGGAGTAACTCAGCGGGTTAGGCTTCTAGCTCCCAGTTAACGGGCCTTGTAGGGTTTGCACATGGAATCAAATATTTTTAATCAATATTAATAAGAACGTTAATGTCAACCACAACGGTTAACAATCTGCTGGAGGAACTTGTCTGATTGAGCAACATCTCTGGGTGGAAAGGAATGGTCAATGCTTCGAGTAACGAATGTAACGGTACTGGAAGTGGAGAAGGGGCAATAGCCAGAATGTCGAAGAGAGGGGCGACTGGTGAGACAGATGGGAGGATGATTGGTCGACCGAGAATGGGTAAAGAATCATGAGCATACGGGCCGGATAGTAGAAACAAGGAACTGCAGATGCTGGTTTATGGGAAAAAAGGACTCAAATCAGAGGGTCAGGCAGCTTCTCTGTCGAACATGAATAAGGCACATTTTGGATCTGGACCCATACCCACATTCTCCCTGTGACCACATGGGTTTTCTCTGGGTGCTGTGGATTTTTACCACATCCTAAAGATGTGCAGGTTTGTAGGCTAATTGTCTTCTGTAAATTGTCCCTAGTATGTCAGATAGAACTCGTGTATGGGTGATTGTTGGTCAGCGCGTTCTTGGTAGTCCGAAGGGCATGTTTCCTCGCTGCATCTGTAAACTAAACTAAATATCTAATCAAAAAGACGAGGGCATAACTTTAACGTGATATTTGAATTTGAACATTCAAATGAATCTGCTTCCAAATGCATCATAAATCCCACTCCACTACAGAATACCTCTCTTTATCACGCTCATTTATAGTAAGTCCAGGAATTGGTGCCTTACAGATCCAGAGACCCGGATTCGATCCTGACTATGATGCTGTCTGTATGTAGTTGGTCATAAGGAATAGGAGTAGAATTAGGCCATTCGGCCCATCCAATCTACTCCGCCATTCAATCATGGCTGATCTATCTCTCCCTCCGAATGCAATTCTCCTGCCTTCTCCCCATCACCTCTGACACGTTCTATCTGTGACCACGTGGGATTTCTCTGGGTGCTCTGGCTTCCTTCCACATTCCAAGGATGTGCAGGTTTGTAGGTAAGTGGATTCTGTAAATTGTTCCTAGGGTGTAGGATTGAACTAGTGTATGGGTGATTGTTGGTTGCCGCCAACTTGGTGGGCTGTACTGTTCTATGTTGGCAAGAAATTGCCAAAAATAATGTAATGTAACATGCTGTTTCCACTCTATCTCAAAACCAAACGAAGAATGAGGATATAATTAATCAAATGGCCCAGTATCGATCCGAATTCAGAATGTTGCCTAAGTGCCCCCAGCTCCTTGCAAAGGCTCCTCAAGAACATTGAAGAACTGAGGTCCTATTTGTAAGAGCAGAGGCTTGCAATCAGTCCTGCGCACAGCCACTCCAACCTAGCCTTAAACTTCCCTTATTTTATCAGACAAAGTTCACACCTGTGCCAATTTACTGGGCGTATCCACTTCCTCCACTAGGCCTCTTCACTGCCACTCTTGGATTTACCATCTTTATCCCTCTCATTTGTAGTACTGTAAGTCCAGGAATTGGTTCATTTAGAAAGATCGCTCTGTTTAAAGTTTCACCATTACAACGACACCGGTTTTGATGGATACAGGGCTGAATTAATCGGTGTTTTGAAAAGATAGCTGCATCGGTTGTACTCTAGCCAGGTTTCTGATATTAATCACTTTTAAATGTTGGGGACAAATCCAGACTTTGTGGAACAGTGGATGTTACTGAAGTGTTGACTTGTAAATCTTGTTGACAGTAACACCATAGCGACTTAGATAACCAGGTTCCCACCGCATCCTGTTTGTGTTTGCCTGAATAGCTTCTGCAGAATTTCCTTTCAGCTCACATCTAAGTAAGTAAGTAAGTTTATTGGCCCATATTCACATACAAGGAATTTGCCTTGGTGCTCCAAGTAACAACATGACATACAGTGACAGTATGTGACAGCATGACATACAGTTACGAATGACTCAGAAAACACTAAACATTAATAATAATAATAAAACATTAATGATAAAACACCATTGATTAAGCATGTGAACCAACAAAATACCAGATCAAAGGGAGGCCACAGATTTTTGGCTGTTGAGTAGAGCAACTACTCATGGATAAAAACTGTTTTCATGTCTGGTTGTGGCAGCTTTGACAATCCGGAGTCGCCTTCCAGAGGGAAGTGATTCAAAGAGTTTGTGGCCAGGGTGAGAGGGGTCAGAGATGATCTTGCTCGCTCGCTTCCTGGCCCTTGCAGTGTACAGTTCATCAATGAAGGGAAGGTTGCAGCCAATAATGTTCTCTGCTGATCGGACGATTCGCTGCAGCCTCCAAGTGTCGTGCTTGATGGTTGAGCCAAACCAGACCATGAAGGTGAGAACAGACTCTACGATGGCCGTGTAGAATTGGACCATCATTGCCTGTGGCAGATTGTGCTTCCTCAGCTGCTGCAGGAAGTACATCCTCTGATGTGCCTTTTTGACTGTGGAGTCGATGGTAGCCCCCCACTTAAGGTCCTTGGAGATGATGGTTCCCAGGAAATAAAAGACTCCACAGATGTGACTGTGTCCACAATAAATTCCACAGTCTTAAGAGCATTGAGCTCTAGGTTGTTGCGATGGCACCAGGACGCCAGCTGTGACACTTCCTGTCTGTAGGCAGATTCCTCCCCATCCTGGATCAGTCCAATAAGGATTGTGTCATCCGCAAACTTGAGAAGCTTGACAGAGGTGTCTGTGGAGGTGCAGAGGTGTCTGTTGGTGTAGAGCGAGGAGAGGAGAGAGTACGCAGCCTTGCGGTGCTCCATGCTGAGCATTTGTGGGTCCAAGATGTGCTTTCCCAACCTCACATGCTGCTTCCTGTCTGTCAGGAAGTTGGTGATCCACTGACAGAGGGGTTCAGGCACAGTCAACTGAGAAAGTTTGGAGTGTAGTAGCTCTAGCACAATGGTGTTGAATGCAGAGCTAAAATCAACAAACAGGATCCTCGCATAGGTCCCTTGGCGGTCTAGGTGCTGTGGGATGAAGTGCAGGCCCAGGTTGACTGCATCTTCCACGGATCTATTGGCCCGATATGTAAACTGCAGAGGGTCCAGGGAGTTTATGATATTTTTCAGCTTGGCCAGCACAAGCCTTTTAAGTGTGTTCATGATTACACAAGTCAGTGCGACAGGTAATCCATGCCTTTTTGGATAGGGGGACAATAGTGGAGACTTTGAAGCAGGCAGGGACAGTACATGTTTGCAGGGACTGGTTAAAAATGTCTGTATAGACCAGTGCCAGCTTTGGAACGGAGCTTAAGAGTAGAGGGGGAAACATTATCAGGTCCTGGAGATTTCCGGCTCTTTTGTCCTCTGAAAAGCCTCTCCACCTCCTCTATTTTTACTGTTGAAATTGGATAAGTTATGTTGTGCAGCACATACAAAATAGGTGCAGGAGTAGGCCATTCGGCCCTTCGAGCCTGCACTGCCATTCAATATGATCATGGTTGATAATCCAACTCAGTATCCTGTACCTGCCTTCTCTCCATACCCCCTGATCCCTTTAGCCACAAGGGCCACATCTAACTCCCTCTTAAATATAGCCAATTAATTGGCCTCAACTATCTTCTGTGGCAGAGAATTCCACAGATTCACCACTCTCTGTGTGAAAAACAATTTCCTCATCTCGGTCCTAGAAGATTTCCCCCTTATCCTTAAACTGTGACCTCTTGTCCTGGACTTCCCCAACATTGGGAACAATTTTCCTGCATCTAGCCTTAAGAATTTTGTAAGTTTCTATAAGATCCCCCCTCAATCTTCTAAATTCTAGCGAGTACAAGCCGAGTCTATCCAGTCTTTCTTCATATGAAAGTCCTGATAATCCCAGGAATCAGTCTGGTGAACCATCTCTGTACTCCCGCTATGGCAAGAATGTCTTTCCTCAGATTTGGAGACCAAAACTGTACGCAATACTCCAGGTGTGGTCTCACCAAGACCCTGTATAACTACAGTAGAACCTCCCTGCTCCTATACTCAAATCCCTTTGCTATGAATGCTAACATACCATTCACTTTCTTGACTGCCTGCTGCACCTGCATGCCTACTTTCAATGACTGGTGTACCATGACACCCAAGTCTCGTTGCATCTCCCCTTTTCCTAATCGGCCACCATTCAAATAATAATCTACTTTCCTGTTTTTGCCACCAAAGTGGATAACCTCACATTTATCCACATTACACTGCATCTACCATGCATTTGCCCACTCACCCAGTCTATCCAAATCACCTTGCAGCCTCCTAGCTAACACTGCTCACAGCTAACACTGCGCCCCAGCTTAGTGTCATCCGCAAACTTGATGTTGCATTCAATTCCCTCATCCAAATCATTAATATAAAACACAGAGGGTGTGGGCAATTGGATTTGCTGGTGATTTGGGGTGTGGGTGTAGAATGGCTCAGTCTTTGCAGACTGAGGTCAGGCGGTGAGTGGGTGTGAAGTGTTGATTCAGTGACTCCAACTCTCCCGCTTTCGGCGGGAGATCGCCCGCTGAAAGTCCATTTTAGCAAAATCTCCCGCTCTCCCGCTTGAGATATAATTTCTCCCGCCCGGGCGGGAGAAATTAAATCTCAAGCGGGAGAGCGGGAGATTTTGCGAAAATGGACTTTCAGCGGGCGATCTCCCGCCGAAAGCGGGAGAGTTGGAGTCACTGTTGATTGGAGTGGGAAATGATCCAGTCTTTTCATACTGGAGTCTTGCCTTAAGTAGATGTGAAGTGGTGAATGGGAAGGAGAGGGTGCAGGGTCCATTCTTTGCAGAGTGGGGTCTGGCTGTGTTGGTTGGGGAGGGGGTACCAGGGTTATGTTTCTGATTTTCAAACCTGCAGTAAAACTCATTCAGGTTGTTGGTAAGCTGACGATTGTCCAAAGAGCGGGGGGCTTTCCACTTGTAGCTGGTAATTTATTGCATGCCCTTCTAAACTGAAGAAGAGTCACTAGCTGAGAACTTGCTCCTCAATTTCTCAGAGTACCTTTCCTTAGCAGCTCTGATTCCCCTTCTCAGCTTGTACTTGGCCTGCCTGTAGAGGTCTGCATCCCTGCTCCTGTAGGCCTCCTCTTTAGACCGTCTGAGCTGTCTGAGTTCTGCAGTGAACCAGGGCTTGTTGTTGTTGAACCATGTCCGAGTCTTAGTTGGAATGCAACTATCCTCTCAAAAGCTGGCATATGATGATATGGTGTCCGTATACTCATCGAGGCTTGTGGTTGCTTCCCTGAACACATTCCAATCCATGCAGTCAAAGCAGGATTGTAGGTTTGAACATCTAACTTTGAACATTCATGATCGAGGCCCTCAGTTTCTCACGACTGACCGTTTTATTTTTTTTTAATCTCTGCCCATTACCGTCTTTCCTCTCCTTCCAGACACGGCCCAGCATTCCCCTCGGTCCAGCATTGCAGTCATGACTGGGCTTTAACCCTTGGTCGGTGAGAGATGCAACTGCCCGATAAGGAACAGCAACAGGTATAACTGGAAATCATTCATCAGCCTGACAAAGCAGGGCAAGAGGCGCATGGTAGGCAGAGTTAACTGACCCCACACCCATTGAGCAAAATAACATAAGTGCTGGACTAACTCAACAGGTCAGGCAGCAATTTTGGAGGGTATGGATAGGTAACATTTCAGGTCAGGATCCTTCTTCAGACAGATGGAGTAGGGGGGAGAAAGCAGATTCAGTCAGTCAAGAGAAGAACAGTTGCCCTACAACGACAAGATGCATCCTGTCAGAATACTTCCTTTTGCTCATCTATAGAACTTGGAGAGCTTCATCATGGGCATGCCTTATCTTCACAGATGCCATAGAAAGTACAAATGCTAAAGTGCTTTCTTGATCACTGCATTAGTGTGAAGGGACCAAGTTAGATAGCTGGTGGTATGATTGCCTAGAAACCTGAAGCTGTCAACTATTACTGCAGCAGCTCCATTGATAAGGATGGGATGTGTTTAGCACCCACTTTCCCTTCCTTACGTCCACAAATAACTCGTTCATCTTGTTGAGGGCTGGATTGTTGTTGTGATACTGAAATAAAGTTCCCAATCTCCTGTACACTGTCTTATCATTGCTGTTGATGTGTGATGTGGCCGACAACAGTGGTATCATCAGCAAACTTAGAGATTGAGATGGCATTATAGTTTTTTGGCACCTCGTGCTTCAGTCTCTGTAAACTGGCAGCAGCAGCAGCAACAGGTATTCTGATGTACCAAAATGAGGGTGACGGATGGTGATAAGCATACTTGATCATGGTGTTGCAGTGGTCTAGAAGTTTAAAACCCCCATCTTCATTCTAGGTTGAGTTCTCAGAATTTAATATTAAAGTTAGAATTTTAGGTACCTATATTCCCTGCCCGGCCCCCTCCTCCCTCTCACTCTACCACTCCACCTCCCACCTCTCTCCTACCAACTTCCTCCTAACTTCCCTCCCTCCCAACTTCCCTCCCCCCAACTCCCTCTCCCCCCTCTTCCCCTCCCCCTCTCTCTCCCACCCCCCTCCCCCCTCTCTCTCCCTCCTCTCCCCCTCTCTCTCCCTCCCTCCCTTCCACCCTCCCACCCTCCCTCCCTCTGCCTCCCTCTCACTGCCTCCCACCGTCCATCCCTCCATCCTTCCCTCTCCCTTTCCCACCCTTTCCTCTCCCCTTCCTACTTCCCTTCCCCATCCCTCCCTTTCTTCCTTGCTCTTTCCTGCCCTATCTCCCCTCCCGCTCTCCCTCCCTCCCCTCCCTCTTTCCCCTCCTCCCTCTCTCCCCTCCCCCTCTCTCCCCTCCCCCTCCCTCTCTCCCCTCCCCATTCTCTCCACTCCCAGATGTGGCTTCAGGGTTTTCTGTTAGTTTGTTTCATTTTTGCCTTCTCTCTCTAATTACTGTTTTTTAAAGTAACTGTCACCTCGACAATTTTAGTCTGCACCTTATAATTCCCTCACTTCTCTCCTCCCCCTGCAACGTAATACTCAGTTGCTTTCTCACTTTTTGATCCAAGGTCCTTGACCTGAAATCTTGACTGTTTTTCTCCCCACTGATATCATTTGACCTGCTGAGCGCTTCCAGCGTTTTTTTGTTCTCGTAATAAATTATACCTGTCCAGATGGTTATTAATGAGTCAATTACCATGGACTCAGTTTCTTCTTATCAAATGAATTTAAAAAATGCCGTTGTTTACTCCCATTCAATATATAGTAATTTAAGACCCTATTAGCGAGAATTCCACTTGCATGCAGAAATAAAGCTAGCGAGAGTAAAAGACTACTTGGTTTAAGAATAACAAGGGGCGAAGTTGATTGTTGGTATCTTTTATTTTTTTTATTTGATCTGAGCTGTGTGATGATAATTGTTTACGATAGAGAAGCAGCTGAGCAAGGGATGAGAGGAACAGAAAGCAAAGAAAGGAAAATAAAAGTAAGGTGTGTCAGAAAATGTTAACAACCCATGTGAAATGAACTTCATCAGTGTTGAGAAAATGATTAAATAGTTTACATCAAATTATATATTTTTTAAAGATGAAGGTCAACATTTCAGAACATCTGAGGAAGCTTTGGAAGAGCTACCACTGGACTGTTGATGAAAAAAAAGGGGTTAAATATAGTGAGGTTTGTCACTAAATTTTATGAATCGTTAACCATTAGAATGCTTGGAGAGGAGCAAATTGATACATTGGCCATAGTTTTCCAAATATCTTTTGAAATTGATTTGTGCCAAAGAACTGAAGAATAACAAATATTCCAACATATAGTGAAGATATAATGAGGAAACAGGCTGTTTGGCTCAACCAGTCCCTGCTGAGGTTTGCCATTCATTTTGGCATGTGGCCTTTCCTTGTTGTGTTCTCAGTGCTCTCCATTCCTTATTTCCCACCCAATCTAACATTAACTGTTGATATGGTTTCTACTTAACCATAAAATTTGCTTTAAGATCACTCAGTGGCCTCACCTCTCACTGTCTCTTGACCCTCGGTTCACAAGGTTCCTCAACAAGTAATCAAATTTAAGAAATTATTTGTAAGGAAGCAAAGCACTTTATGACGTCTAATGCAAAATTGCATTGACGCATTAGTCACTGGCAAATACAGTTCATGGCAGGTAAATATAAGGCAATAGATTGTGAAAGGAATTCCAACAAAAGGAACAGTAATGAATTGGCGGCACAACGGTGCAGCGGTAGAGTTCTGCTTTGCTGCACTTGAGACCCAGGTTCGATCCTCACTACGGGTGCTGTCTGTATGGAGTTTGTATCTTCTCCCGTGACCTGCGTGAGTTTTATTCGGGATCTCCGGTTTCCTCCCACACTCCAAATACGTACAGATTTGTAGGTGAATTGGCTTGGTAAAATTCGAAATTGTCCCTTGTGTGTGTTGGATGGTGTTAGTGTGCAGGGATCGCTGGTCGGTATGAACTTGGTGGGCCGAAGGGCCTATCTGCCCTGTATCTCGAAACTAAACTAAGCTAAACAGTAATAAAACACAAATACTGTAAATACGCAGCAGGTTGAGCAGCATCTGTGGAGATGTCATGACAGAGTGCTCAGATTTCAGGATGGCAATCTTTCATCAGGACAATGACCCAGGGATGCATGTACTTTAAAGGTCAACAACAATAAGAATAACCCATTAAAAGACAACTGCATTTGTCAAGTTCTTTGGATGGAGGTTTAGTTGACAATGCTGCCATTTATTGCTCAAGTTCACTGCCTTTGCAAGATAAGCTTTTGGCTTCAATTTGATGTGATGGCATGTTATAGCACTTCAGAGGGCAATAATCACACAGGCCAAGAGATACATATTTGGTGGACTCGATAAAGTACAATCAGTCTCCATCTCAAAGAGAAAATGATTAGAGTAAGTTCAGAAAATTGGAGTATACTCTCTGGAATAAAAAAGTTAAGGAGAAGCTAAAAAGGTTTTCAATTTTCTGAAAGATATTGAGAGATTAATTGTGTTTTGTGTAGTTAGATAATTAAGAATAAAAAAAGTTTCTGTGGGGAAATATCATTGCAAGTATGATAGGGGAAAGCCAGCAGCGTTTTGGAACAAGTGCAGCAACCTTTTGCTGGAAATGACTATTCAAGTCGGAACTATATCGTAATTTAAAAATGAATTGAATAAGCTCTTTTTATGAATAAATCTTAAAAGGGTGGAGAGATAAGGATTAGAGTTAGTGCTGGTACAGTGGGTCAGTACCAACCTCCTGTGCTGTAATTTCTATAAATAATATCTCAGTCTGGGAATTTTCTTCCTCGAATGAAACTGTGCATTGCACTTTCCTACAACAGCAGCAGCTGGAAGTACTGCATGCTTTTAATATGGCCTGACCTTCACTTTGAATTTACAGCTCCAAACAGCTGCACAGAACAGCTGCAATTTACCCCAGAGGAAGCAAATTCATCTCAGAAAAACAAATCCAAAATTTGGGATCACAAATCAGAACATTTTTCATGGGTGTTCCCACAATAATGTAGCATAGCCAAAGGAACACTGGAAGAGAAGAAGGTCATTTAGCTCTTTGAGATGTTGGCTTCAGACTTTGGAGATGCCACGTGGAAACAGGCCCATCGGCCCACCGAGTCCGTGCCGACCAGAGTACGCTGGCAATAACCTACACACTGGAGACAATTTACAATTTTACCAAAGCCAGTTAACCTACAAACCTGTATATCTTCTCAACATGGGAGGAAACCTGAAAACCCACATGGGAGAACATACAAACTCTGTACAGACAGCATCCATAGTCAGGAATAGTCAAACCCAGGTCTCTGGTGTTGTAAGGCAGCAACTCTATCACAGCACCACTGTGCCTGCCGTTCCATCCATCCATTAAGCTGCTGCCCTTCATTGTCATTATTGATCTATGATATAACCCCTGTCTTTCCTCCATGACACTTAACAGCTGGTCAAACACAAATCTATCAGAGAATCCAGATATAGGTAGAGGTTCATTATTGTCACATGTACTGAGGTACAGTGAAAAGCATGCTATCCAAATAGATCAGATATACTGTACATAAATACAATTAAGTCAAACTCATGTACAATAGATAGAGCAAAGCAGAAGGTGCAGACTATAGTTCTCAGTATTGTAGTGCATCAGTTTCACCGACAAAGCTCAATGTTGGCAAAGTGGTAGAGGTGAATTGGACAGTACCCTATCTTATGGAAGGACCATTCAGAAGCCTGATAACCGAGGATAAGAAGCTGTTCCTGACTCTGGTGGTGTGAGCTATCAAGCTTCTGTACCTTCTGTACCTTCTCACTGATGGGAGCAGGGAGAAGAAGGAATGACCTGGGTGGGTCATTATGGTATCGATGGAGGTGATGTCGTCCACCAATTCTATGGTGAAGAAGAAACAGAGATCTACATTGTGGACACTATTTATCTTTCCATGGATATTGCCGGACCTGCTGAGATTTTCTTCAGGTTTCTAATATTAGCAGTATTTTTAAAAATTTAATTTACTGGTTAATTCCATGCTATTCCTGGTAGAACAAACCAGTTAATCCTGTAAATTGGTTTCCCTCATTCCTCTCATTTTCCCTTTTGAAAGTCCTAATTGACCCTGTTTCTTACTCTTCTTACAGTTGCACATCACCTACACACTGGGTAAAACAGATTTGTCTTTGTCTTTTGGACATCATTTTGAAATGGTCTCCCTTGTCCAGGAAGCATCAGTTCAGGAGAACAACTTCTCCGTTTACCCTAATGATAACACCCAACTGTAATAAGTCTTCTCTCCAATTTTTGCTCCAATGCGATTAATTTCAGCTCCAGCAATCTAAGAGTTCTTTTTTTTTTAAAAAACACAATGTGCTGGACGACACAGCAGGTCAGGCAGCATCTCTGGGGGACATGGATAGGCAATGTTTCAGGTTCAGACTATTCATCAGATGGATTGTCGTAGGGTTAAGGGGTTGTGGGGTTACACCAGCACTTTGTGTCTTTTTTTGGAAACGAGCATCTACAGTTCCTTATGTAAGCACCTTACATTGAATTTTAATGATTGACCTAACATCAATTGCAGTATACCAAAGATTTCCAAACCTCCACTACCCTTTTAATGTTGAGGAGCTGTGCTGGTGTCAGCCCTCATGTGCCAATGATAATATAATGGAGACTGGCTCTCAAGTGTTTTAAAAATAAAATCATAACATAAAGTTAAAGGTTGTTCCACTCTGAGCAAAGAAGATTTGGAGTAATGTGAGCAGTTTTGTGCCCCATATCTGATGAGGGACGTGCTGGCATTGGAGCGGGTCCAGAGGAGGTTTACGAGATTAATCCTGGGGATGATTAGGTTAACGTACAATGAGCTTTTGAAGGAACTGGCTTGTTTGGAAGGATGAGAGGTGACTGCATAGTGAAAGACCTGGATAGAGTGGATGTGGAGAGGATGTTTTTGCTTGTGGGAAAGTCTAGGACCAGAGGGCAAGGAGAAGAGAATGGAGGGCAATGAGATCAGAGTGGAAAATAAGAGTAAGCAAGGGTAATTTGAGATTTGGAAGGAGGAAGTGTTGGGGCTCTTGAAGAGCATTAAAGTAAATGAATCCCCAAGACCTGATGGGATTTATGCCAGGTTACTGAGAGAGGCAAGAGAGGAGATTGCGGGAACCTTGACAAAGATCTTTGCATCTTCTCTAGCTACAGTTGAAGACTCAGAGGACTGAAAAATACCCAATGTTGGTCCTTCATTTAAGAAGGGAAGTAGAGAGTATCCAGGGAATTATAGGCCGATGAGTCTCACATCAACGTTAGCGAAGCTATTCAAGTGGATTATTTAGGACAGGATATATTTCCATTTGGAAGAGAATTAATTAATTAGGGACAGTCAGTGTGGCCTTGTACGTGATAGATCATCTCTTATTAACTTGATTGAGTTTATGTGGAGGTGACGAAGGAAATCGATGAGTGTGGGCAGTGGGTGAGTATAAGAGTCAGGAAGTCATGATGCACCTTTATATGGTTTTGGTTTGGCTGCGTTTGGAATATTGCGTGCCGCTCTGGTCGCCCCATTGAAGTAATGAGATGCATAGATAGGGTGTACAGTCAGAACTTTTCTCCCAGGATGGAAAAATCAAATAGCTTTAATGTGAGAGGGGCCAAGTTTAAAGGAGATCTGTGGGGCAAGTTTTTTTTACCTAGAAGGTAGTGAGTGCCTGGAGTGCTTTGTTAGGAGTGGTGGTTACAGGGGATAAGATAATGGCAGTTAAGAGCCTTTTGGATAGCCACATGGATATGCAGGGAATGGAGGAATATGGATTATGAGCAGTTAGATAAGAGATGGTCTTGGCATCATGTTCAACACAGACACTGTGGGCCAATGGGCCTGGTCTTGTGCTGTACTATGCTCTAGTGGCATATATTACAATTATTCAATAAATTAAATTTGGTCAGGTTAACTCCACCATAAGTAATTTTTGTGCCACTCAAGTTCAGTGAGTGTTCTTCAAAGAATTTGGTTTCAAGTTATAAAATGCCAATTTTTAAAAAAAAGTACCTTAACGACATTAGAAATAATTTGTTTTAAATTGAACAAACCCCTGGGTCTTCTGATCCTGATGAGCAACTCAATATTCCGAATGGCAGATATTAATTTGTTTTGATATTAAGCCAAAAATACCAGGTGAAATAAATTGCACATTCACCTTCTTTCCCTAATCAGGAATTCAACCGACTTCACCATACTGTAAGTAATAGGAATTAGAACTACTTTCTGTTGATGGTGGTTTGATTTTACTTAGATCGAATGTTTCAGGAAACATTTATCAGACTGAACCTGAAAAGCTGAAGGATTATGTGACTGGTCATTAGAACACCTGTGATAAACATCTGTTTAAGAAAGAACTGCAGATGCTGGAAAAATCAAAGGTAGACAAAAATGCTGGAGAAACTCGGTGGGTGAGGCAGCATTGATGGAGAGAAGAAATAGGCGATGTTTTGGGTCGAGACCCTTCTTCAGACTGAAGAAGGGTCTCGACTCGAATCGTCACCAATTCCATCTCTCCATAGATGTTGCCTGACCCGCTGAGTTCTCCAAGATTTGTGATAAACATCTCATTGGTTTCCTCTAGAAATAAGCGCTTAGTTGCTGTTTGTTGCCATTACTTCCAAAGTAAGGAAACAAGTGGCCACTATCACTTGCTCAAATTTCAATGTCTGTCTTACGTGCTCTAAAAATGATCCAGCACACTGGAGTCTAACGCTCCTGGTTTATTGTGCCTTTGAAACAGGGCGGCCCAGTGGCGCAACGGTAGAGTTGCTGCCTTACGGCGCCAGAGACCCGGGTTACTGACTATGGGTGCTGTCTGTACGGAGTTTGCACGTTTTTCACGGTGACTGCGTGGGTTTTCTCAAGGTGATCCGATTTCCTCCTTCACTCCGAGGACATGATGGTTTGTAGGTTAATTGTCTTTGGTAAGTTGAAAAATTGTCCCCATAGTATAGGATAGTGTTAGTGTACTGGGTGATCACTGATCGGCACGGACTCGGTGGGCTGAAGGACCTATTTCCGCGCTGTATCTCTAAAAAAACTCCCATAGGCATTTAATGGATGTGCATCACTATCCTCTTGATCTACACGAAGGGGTGATCATTTTTCAAACCTGGGCTCTCATGTGCTTTCAAGTATTCCTAATTTTAACAATAGACAGTAGATCTTGACCAAATCCTTTTAGAAATTAAAGTTGCTTGATTCGTGATCACATTGTGCAAATTGAAAGTTTGCTTCACAGATTAAACAAGAGGGAGAAATTAATGTAAGGGATTGCTTCCCTCAGAGCTGGTTTGGATGTAATGGGCTGAATAGCTTCTGTATGTGTCAGCCAGATGTTACTCTAGCATTTTTTTTTGTCTAACTTTGGTATAAACCGGTATCTGAGATTCCTTCCTGCAAATTAAAACCTTCATAAGTAGTCAGTGTTAAAATCTGAATGCTAGTGGGAGTATGAAAAGTGTTAATGTTCTTTAAAAAATTCAGGATCGAGAGACTAGGCCAAGTTTGTGCCAGTGTTGGGTCAAATATAACCTGGTGTGATCGGTTCAAAGGATAGCCAGAGTTCTGAAGGGAATTCCAAGCCAAAAAACAAGCCATGTCACATAGCATTTATTGTCAATCACACATTTCTAGCATGTAGTTAGTGTTAATTCTGTCGGGCACTGCAACACTTCTTTTAAGTTGAGAAACATCCCGTGAACAAAAATGAATGCTGTCAAGAATTCTCTGCTATGTTTTTGTATAAATGGGAACTATAAATCCCAAACCATGTAAACTCCTATGCTAAGTATGTCCGTGATTGTGTAATTCGAACCTACACAGCACGTTCCACAATTACTTAAACCTCCGTCCCTGCTCGTAAGAATGTAAGAAGTGAGAATGCTCGCAATTATATCGCATGTAAATGGCAAAATATGTTAATGGATAGGTAGGATTTAGATGGCCATGGGTCAAATGCAGGCAAATGGGACTAGCCCAATGTGCCAACTTGGTCAGCATTGACAAGGTGGGTCGAATGGCCTATTTACATGCGTATAGCTCTATGACTTTATTTGGAAAGCAGTCTTTGGTGAGCATCATTGCACCACACATGCATTTTTGAAGGAGAAGACACACAGTTGGAAGGCTTCAAGGTTAACAGAGCCATTCTCTGCATCTGTTGTGCTAATACCCCTGAGAAAACACAGAACACAAGGAGAACAGCTCAGCCTAGACACTGCAGCATCTGTTTGGAGTTCATTGGCGGAAAAATAGTATGAGAAAATGTGAGGCTTGTTCCATTTGAAAACGAAAAATTAGTGGTATAATATCCAGTGGTAAGGAAATTTCCACTTTTTTTTACATCGTAAGGGAGTGTGATTTTAATTAAAGGCTGTGTTAACCCCGACATGACTGTCTTCTGAAGTCATGAACTTCTTGCCCTTTTGCTCTCATGGGATCCAGTTACAATGGACCCTCCCAAGCCAACCACAGAGAGTGCCTTTGCTTTCATTGAAGTGTGGCCACTCTTGACTCTCTACCTCTGGGATGAATGCCAATTGTGCCTGAGGAAAAATGTGTCCTACATTCTCCACACCATGTGAACAATCGGTCAATGCTTCTGCCAGTAGAGCAAAAGAGTTGCAGCCCATTCTGTGCAGTTAATACTCCCCAGATAAGCTAGTTAGAGGCTGTGATCTTGAGAATTATTTTATCAGCCACTGAATCAAAATGTCACAGCTTAATACTTCATGGACTCAGAATCCTTGATGGCGATCAATGTGAACCCACCTATTCTAATCCCATTTTCCAGCATTTAGCCCATAACCTTTAATGCCACAGTGGTTCAAAGTGTTCATCTCAATGCTGCTTTATTGTTATGTGTGCACTTTGAACTTTTGGCATAGATCACACATGCACGTGTCACCACATCTTGGCACCATTCATAAAAAGTCAAAAAATCCGGTCCACTATCAATGTATGCCCGCGGCTCCCAATCCATGTAAGCCCCAGGCTGCTTCTGTCACCCTCGACCATCTTTGTGCCCCGGGGGCACCTCCTACAGCCGGCCTTGAAGGTGCTGTGGGCATTACCCCAGGCACTCTCCTACTAGCCCAGTCCTCGCGTCCGTCGTCACCAGTGGCTCCTTCCTCCTCGGCTCTCCAATCTTCGAGGCTAAGCTGGCAGATTCCAGTCATCCCCCTGCAGGCAGTGACCTCAACCGGGTCCTTCTTCGCAGTGGTGGCCCAGGCCTGCCATCGCATGGCCGCCCGCGAGAGGCTTGGTGACTGCCCTCTACAGGCCATGGCCTGCCGGGTCCAGCGGCTGGGTTCCAGCTCCAGGACACATCCCTGGAGCCTTCTGCCGCCACACAGAACCTCTGAACCTCTGCGTCCACCATCCCATCGGATTGTGCACCTTCCGGGTGAAAACATTCTTCCTCAGATCCTCTCTAACCTCTTATTCTTTGCTTCCCTGTGCCCTGTATTTGTTGGCATCTTCGCTATGGGGAAGAGTTTCTGGCTATTTACAATTTCTCTTCCCCTAATCATTTTGTATATTTTAATTAGGTCTCGCTCAGTCCTCCCCACCTCCAAGGAAAACAAACACGGCTTATCCAGTCTTTCCTCACAACTAAAACTTTACCCAACGATTGGGTAAATCCCAGGTTAATCTCCTCTGCAGCCTTTCTTATGCAATTATGCCCTTCCTATCGTTCGGTGACCAGAACTGTACAACGTGCATCGACATCTTACCAGAATTGTGAATTGTGAAATATAGGAATATATTAACTATTTAGCATTAAAGAAATACGACATCAGAAATTATCTTCATTAGATAGTGCATTTTTAAAATCTATGGTAGAATTATTTTTGATTCCTCAGAATTAAGAAAATTGCTATGAATAAATTGTTATAATCATTGATATTAGCTAAAAAGATTGGATGTTCTGTTATGGAAACTTGCTTATTGTGCTGGGCCAGAAAATAAGGAGGTCTGGAATTGTGAAAATCACTGAGCTACTCCAGCACATTGTGTTATTTTTTTGTGAAAATCACTTAACCTTGATTGCCAGTTAAGTGTGCATAGAACATTACAGAGCTTTATACGAAAACCTAATGCACAAAGAATTAACATTGCTGTGAAGGTCTCGATTCTCTTGCCATAAGTGCAACACACGCAATTCAGCCATTTTCATCAGCATCTAAAAGCCTTCCCCTTATCTGGAAGAAATCTTTTTAAAATACTTGGTTTACTTTTTTTTAAACTTAACTCAGTACAAAATTACAGAATATGTTTGCATCCTTTCCAAATAGATAACTGATAAAGGATGTTACGTGATATTAGAAATGGCTGAACCATGATTACCCAAACAAATATGCCCATCAGCTAATTTTGTCCTATGGAACAAAAGTAGCAAACTGCAGAGGACAGAGCCATGGCAAACAAGTGCACCTTGCAGAAATATAAACAGCAGCTTTTCCCATTGAAGCCCTCCAGCACGTAATGTCTGAAGAAGGGTCTCGATCTGAAACGTCACCCATTCCTTCTCTCCAAAAATGCTGCCTGTCCCGCTGAGTTACTCCAGCTTTTTGTGTCTATCTTCAGCGGTTCATGTACGTTGTGGTAATTCATTTCATTTTACAGAATCTCATCAGTGTAGTGTCGGCAGGGAGTATTCTCACCGCTGGGTCAAAAGGTTGCTTGTTCAGGTTCTACAGTGGAGACTTGGACACTCAGCACCTTGGCTCAAACTCCAGGATTAAAGAACTGCTTCATTGTTGGAAATAGTCTTTTGAATAAGATGTTGTGCAAAGCTCCCGTTTTTTCTCAGTTGGAAATATTTTGAATAGAGATGCTAGTTAATACACAAAAGGACACAACATGCTGGAATAATTGGCAGGTCGGGCAGCATCACTGGCGAGAAATGAATTGACGATGTTTCGGTTTGAGACCCTTCTGCAGAGTCCGAAGAAGTCATCAGAGTCTGAAGAAGGGTCTCAGCCCAAAACGTCACCTATCCATGTTCTCCCTGGATGCTGCCTAACGTGCCGAGTTACTCCAACGCTTTGTGTCCTACCTATATTTTGATGAATCTGGGAAACTACCTCTGAGGTTCAGGCCAATATTTTTGCAACAATGGTTAGAAATGAAACGTGCTTGGAGATATATGCCCAGTGAGTTGTGCTAAATACACTGCACAGGAGCATTGTCGCATTGTCCTCTGATTCTGTACTTTATTCTATTGATAATGATGCAATGAATTGTGGAAGCAGAGGTCAAGGTGACAATTTAATACTTCTACCAACAGACAATGAAATTCAAGGCACTCATCTGGTCATTATTACAATACTCTGCAAATTATGACAGTGACTATACTTCAATAAATATTTCATCACCTTGACCTTTGCTTCCAAAATTCACTTTGGGATATCTGAAGGTAGTGAAAGGTATTTAAAGAATGCAAGTTTTTAAGCAATTAGTTTTACACTTGAGTGTCAAAACAAGTGATTGACAAGAAGTTCTGTACTTATTTTAATTTTCTTGCCCACTGAACAGCAACAGAACCAAGTTGACATACTCATAGCATCCTCCTCATTGTCCACACTGCCACCCAGCTTTGTGTCATCTGCAAATTTGTTAATGTTACTTTTAACCCCTTCATCAAAATCATTAATATATATTGGAAATAGCTGTGGTCCCAGCACTGAGCCTTGCCGTACCCCACTAGTCACTGCCTGCCATTCTGAAAGGGACCCGTTAATCCCGACTCTTTGTTTCCTGTCTGCCAACCAATTTTCTATCCATGTCAGCACTCTACCCCCAATACCATGTGCTCTAATTTTGCCCACTAATCTCCAATGTGGGACCTTATCAAAGACTTTCTGGAAGTCCAGGTACACTACATCTACTGGCTCTCCCTTGTCCATTTTCCTAGTTACATCCTCAAAAAATTCCATCATTCTGGCGATTTGAATTGATGCTAACTAAGGTGGCTCTAGATTGCCTGCCACCAGGGATGTTCTTCATGCACACATTCATGGAGCGTGAACACAGGTTTCAAGGTCAGTTTATTGTCACATGTACCAATTAAGGTACAGTGAAATTTGAGTTCTGGCTCATCACACAAAGATTGAAGTCTCGTCATTTAATGGGGAAAATAAACCTAATATTTGACCAGAATTCACTCCATTGAGAATCAAAACGACAAAGTGCATGAGCGTGTGTGTGTCTCTCTCTTTCCCTCTCCCTCTCCCTCTCCCTCTCCCCCTCCCCCTCCCCCTCCCTCTCCCCCCTCCCTCCCTCTCTCCCTCCCTCCCTCTCTCCCTCCCTCTCTCCCTCCCTCTCACCCCCCTCCCTCTCTCTCCTCTCTCCCTCTCTCTCCCTCTCTCTCTCCCTCTCTCACTGAAACATCACCTATCCATGGTTATCCAGAGATGCTGCCTGACCCTCTGAGTCACTCCAGCACTTTGTGCCTTTATAACATTTATTTTATTTCGGAGTCACGTGAGTGACTTCGTGAAGACCACACCAGCACGCATGCGCGCCATATCGTCGCACGCATTTGCTATCGACAAGCTGGGGGGGGGGAGTGCGCTCTCTCCACGGCTCCTTCAAAATGGCAGTCAAGGTAAGTACACTAACCTTTAGTTGGTTGCGGGATGGAAGGCAAAGGCAAAGGGAAAGGGAAAGGAAAACTTCCCAAGAGCCGCGGGACGCCGACAGGCCAGCGGCCACTTTCCCCGGAGCTGCCTGAACCACCGGCAGCATCCGGACGGCCGGTGGAAAAGGAGCGGAAGTTGGGCGCATCTGTGACACCGGTGCCCAACTTATCTCCAGAATGGACGTCCGCAACGGAGCAGGATATCCCAGATCCTGACTTCATTCCCCCATCTCCCAGGACGAGGGGGAGCAAGGTTCGTGGGAACAAGGTTCGTGGGAACGTGCCTCGCTCACCAACGGCGGCATCACCCCGTGTTGTCCAGGATCCACGGGGGCAAAGCCGGGTACCGACTGCGCTACAGGGGAGCCCCGCAGCCGCAGCACGTCACGTACAGCTACCGGGTATACTTGTCGTACGGCAGACCGTTAGAGCTACTGCTGCATCGAGCAGCCCTGCGGGAGCAGGTGCTGCCGGCACAACGCCGCGTCAGGCTGCGGTCAAGGGCGCCGGTGGCAGCAGTAGACGGTCGACCAGCTTAGCTCTGGCAGCTGCCGACCATGCATCTCCACGGAGATATATGGTCAAAAATGGAGGTAAGCCTGCACAGACTTCTGGGAGCCAGGTACCGGGGGCCGGCGCCGACTCATCTCCACTGCCTTCCTACCAGGTAGGTGGACCGCCACAGTCAGCTCGAAGGCTGACTAGCGGAAAGTCCGTGCGGGAGTCATATGGGCCTGCAGGAGCAGCTGCCCACGACGACCTACCATCGGACTCTAGTCTGCATCTTATGGAGGTGTGGTCCACTGGTGGAAGCCCCGGAGAAATTGCAGAGCCTGGGGAAGTCGGCTTGTCCGCCGCGAGTAGCGGGGACGGTCGCATTGCCCGGTTGGAGCTCTTGGTGGAGCAACTGGTCCAACGGGATATGGACCGGGATGAACAGCAGTCTCAGGCCTCCACAAGTCACACCAGGAGACCGCCTAGCATATCGTCTTCTCCAGCCAGCCATACCAGAAGCTGCCGGGATACTGACTTCGATGTCGAACCAGAGATGCCGGAGGCCGTGGATCCATTACTAGGTGCGAACCTGCTGGATATCGTGGGAAAATTTGCCACAGCTACCCACACTGGGTTCACCCTGGCGCGAACCATTGACTATCTGACCACTCACCAGCTTCTGCGTCAGGTAGTCACTGCCACCATGGACAAATTCAAACCGCCCGACAACTGCGTCAATTTAAGTGTGCCCACGCTGACTGCTCAAATTTGGGGGAATTTGAGTACTACCACCAAGATGCAGGACGTCTGCCTCCAGCGCATCCTCAAACTCCTGTTGACGGGCATTGCAGCATTTGCCAGGACCCTCGATGGGGATAATGTGACCAGCGAGCAGCAGGATGCCCTGGCACTTCCCTGCAATGCGCAGTTCAAAATTAACTGCCTTCGTAAGAGCTCCATCCGGCCGACACTCAACCCAACATTTGCATGGTTATGCCGTACCTCCACCACTCCGCCATCTCATCAGCTGTTCGGGGATGATCTCGGGAAAAAAGTCAAAGACATGGACGAGGAGGCCAAGACCGTTGGCATTATGAAACCACCACCGGCTAAAGTTCACCCATACCAATGACAATAGCTGTATCCTACCTGGAAACCACGCCAGCCGGGTAGACCATCAAGGACCTATCCACCTCCACTTCCTCAACAACAGCGGCCTTTTTTAGGACAAGGTCTGCAGAGGCCCGCATGGAAGATGCGGCCACAGCCACGATCAGCTACACCACGTCCCCCCAAAACGCCATACACCAAGAACCGCCGTTGACTATGGAGGTAAGGGGGTCTGGTTCATCTCAGTGCGTAGCAATTGTAACCTCACAAGTAGGAGGACGGCTGCGGGCATTTCGTGGTGCTTGGGATGCAATAACCACAGACACATTTATTCTACAAAGTGTTCATGGTTATGTCATTGAATTTATTGATGGTTTTACCTCCCATGCTGTGTAGGGGGGATTTTAACTCCCCCCTACACAGCATGAACCTCAGCGCACATTTACGCTCTCTCAAAACGAGATGAAGGAGGGACATGCTGAAATCTTACGGCTAGCAGCCAAAGGGGTGATCGGTAGAATGACACATGAACCCCTTGAGTTTGTATCCAGCATCTTTACAAAACCAAAAAAGATGGGGGGGGTGTCGGATTATTATAGACCTAACCCAGTTGAACACTTTTGTACAATATACCCATTTCAAAATGGAAATCTTTGAAACAGCTAAGCAGCTGCTTTACCCGGGGTACTTTATGGCTTGCATCAATTTAAAAGATGCATACTATACAGTTCCCATCATAGAATCTCACAGGAAGTTCCTTAAGTCTGGAAGGGACAGTTATGGTTGGCAACACTGGCAGTTACAGCGACCAAATCTTTATTCGAGACGTTAGGGTTTGTAACTCACCCAGACAAATCTAAACTAAACCCCTCTCAAGTTATGGACTACCTGGGTTTCACCATTGACACAAACCTAATGATGATCACTATCCTGACCAACAAAGCTTTAGACATAAAGGAAGCGTGCTCCAGTCTTGCTTGCACCGGGGTACCAACTATCAGTCAAACGGCCAAAGTAATTGGGAAATTGGTGGCTACATTCTCAGCTGCGCAATTTGGACCGTTGCATTACCAAAATTTACAAAGAGCAAAGATCGCATCATTAAAAGCAAATGCTAAGCACTTTGACAGACCAATATGGTTGCCAATTAAGGCTAAAGCAGAGCTACAATGGTGGATTGACAATATTAGTGAGTGTCACAGACCCATCATTGTTAGCAACCCATCAGTCGTGCAAGCGCACAAGGCTGGGGAGCAACTGACACCATGTCCAGTTGTGGTGGCAGATGGGGCCCACACTGGAGATAGTAAGATTAATGACGTAGAACATACCAGTTGACCTTATGATAGAGGGTTGGGAGTGGAGGGCACGAAATCCCTCACCGCAACTCCTCATAAAATAAAGATCAACCTTCGAACTTGGTAAATTCTCGTTTAATCTTACTATTTTATTTTGGAGTCACGTGAGTGACTTCGTGAAGATTTCAAAGCTCTGTGATTTCACGCCCTGGACAACGTCCATGCTATCACACTGCCGCAATACTGATGGAGGAAGGTTGTTAATGCATTCCAGACTGAACAGGATGAAAAATAATGCATATTTATTAACACAAATAATAATAAAGCAAAAACCCCTAACTCGGGGACAAACATTCACGGAGCGGCTCCCAGCACGGCTTCCACGAACGTTGCGGGGGGGACCAGCAGTTTGTTGTAGAACCGTTGGAAGGTTGCTTCACTGGCCCAGCCTGCGGTGGCAAGGATGTGGTCCAAAGGCACCTCCATGGCCCTCGCCGCTGATGTGGATGCAGCCCTGGTAGAGTGAGATTTTAAAATGTTAGTATCTACTCCTGCTGCACCCAACACCGCCCTGAGCCACCTTGCGATAGTCTGCACAGTCACCCGGTGATGTGGTGGTTTGTGGCTGATGAGAAGCCCCTGTTCCGTCTTCCGGATGGTTCGTGTAGATCTGATGTAGTGGCGTCCCCTTTGTTCCCTCGTTTTCACACCTTACCCTTCCATATCTCTGTCTCTCCCTCTCCCCTGACTCTCGAAGTGTTGTATTCAGTTTTGGTCACCATGCGATATGAAATATGTCACTAAGCTGGAAAGAGTGCAGAGAAGATTTACAAGGATGTTGCCAGGACTAAAGGGTCTGGGCAAAGAAAATACTTTATTCCTTGAGGTGCAGGCAGATGAGGGGTGACCTTATAGGGTGGATGTGCAGAGTCTTTATTCCCGGGTTCGAAGGATTAGGATTTAGAGGGCATAGGTTTAAGGTTAGAGGAGAAAGATTTAATAGGAACCCGAGAGGCAACTTTTTCAACCTAGTGGGTATATGGAACAAGCTGAAGTAGTAGACACTTACTATAATAGTAAGATTAAATGAGAACTTAACAGTTTGAAGTTTGATCTTTATTTTATGAGGAGTTACGTTGAGGGATTACGTGATGACCCCGCCAGCACGCATGCGCGACATTCGTCAAAGCAGCAGTGTGAAATCACAGATAACAGAAGTTGACTAAGATAAGAGAACTAAAATACCAGTTGACCTTTATATAGAGGGTTGGGAGCGGAGGGCACGTAATCCCTCAATGTAACTCCTCATAAAATAAAGATCAAACTTCAAACCGGTAAATTCTCATTTAATCTTACTATTTTACATCGGAGTCACGTGAGTGACTACGTGAAGATTTCAAAGCTCTGTGATTTCATGCCGTGGAGACGAGTCCATGCATCATACACTGTATCAGTGAAGAGTGAATTTTAATAATGCATTCAGACATGACATAGGTATAGACATGTTGATGTTATTAATCGACAAATAATGATAATAGTAACCTCCCTCAACTGGGAGGAACTATGAAACCTAAAATAGAGTTGGGAAATTCCCCCGGTCTGGCAAAGGGTATTTATAAATGTTTGGAAGATCGTTTGTAAGACCATTCTGCAGCTGCCAGGATGTGGTGCCGCGAAACGTCCATCCCCTGCTGCTGATATAGTTGCAGCCTGGGTGGAGTGAGACTTGTATGTCAGTGTTCACTCCTGTATCCCAGAACCCATATTAACCACCTGGAGATGGTCTGTAGTGATATTTTCTTATGAGGCTTTTGTGACTAACAATCATTGCTAGTTCAGAGTCTCTAAGGCTCTAGTGACCTTAACATACTGGTGTAGATGTGTGGCCACACACAACCGAAGGTCCATGGGATATGCCAACAATTCTAATTTGAGACCTAATGTCCCTGGTGTATTCTGCTGATTAAGTCATAACATAAATGTAATTTCCCTGCAGAATAAGCATCCTGTCCAGTCACAGCTATGCAAAACCTGGACCCATTGCGCTGACTCAGCGCCATGAGCATAACCACTTGGTTAGTGAGCCAAGGACAGGGATGTTCCAATGTTAACATCGCATATTTCTGCGTACCTGCCCTGGGGGGTTTCGAGTTGAAGATACCCTTCATATCTAGATATCAGAAGGTGAGACCCGACAGAGTGGATTCTGCTCCCCGCAGCCAATATGCTGAGAAGGCACATTCGGCACAGTAAATGGCACTTTATTAATGATTGTCAAACCCCATATAGAAACTGAACTTCAAGACGTCAGTCATCCGTGTCAATTTATATGTAATAACAGAATACTTCCCTTCTCCTATGAGGGAAGTACTGTTTGTTTGGTGCTATCCTTGCAATTGCAGTGAGCACTTCCATAGTTTGGTTTAACAATCCGAGCCGCAGGAACGGTCTTCCCAGTCTGCAAGTCAATGAATTGATTTATGTATGCAGAGGATGGTTTCCCGAGTCACAGCTAACCAGTAATTTTTTGCCTGGAAATAACCATATAAGGTTCTATCATCATTCCCAACATCAGCGGGAATCATGGCTGCATAGGCCAGTCAGGCACTACGAAAAATGCCTGAAGCGGGAAATTGCTGAATTTGCAAGACCCGTCTGATAAGGTAAAATGGAGGGACACAAAAGAGCATTCTTCCCCAGTGTAGCGAGAATGCATCCATCGCCACTGATATGCCATGTTTTTGCAACTGGTGATTGAGCCTGGATGCAACATTTCGATCTTTAGGTGTTCCATCGAGCCCACAATGTCCTCAAATACTTGCGATCCAGCATCCATTCTGTGTTGTCATTGCGTTTACATGATGATACACCAATGCCAAATGAAGTTAGGTAAACTATTACCGGATACTTTGACTTGATTGCACCCATGTGATTAACATATAACAGCACCAGAGTGTATCAAGTTAGACTTGAGCATGCAGATTATGCATATTCATACAACCTTTAATCCACAGAATGCACCTAGTGAGTATAGGTAATTGATACCATATAACTGAACAATTGGTAACTCATGCAAACCCATCCGCCTCCGTAACTAAAGATGGTATTAGTAATTATCCATTGATTTGATTTGATTTTATTACTTGTCATTCAAACCTCAGAGAGGCTCGAACAAAACTCAGTTTCTGCAAGCCATACAAACAGAACAATTCATTAAAAAAACACACAAACAATTCAATTCACACAAACATCCATCACAGTGAATCTCCTCCTCAGTGTGATGGAAGGCAAAGTTCTTCTCTCTCCCCCGCACCATTTCTCTCCCGATGTCAAAGCCCCAGGCAGGCGGTGTTAAGTCCCACGTCCATTGAGGACGTAATTATCCATCTTTGAGCAATAGCATCAGTTAGTAATTAACTGACGAGTTACTGATGAAGGTTAGTGGAGCAATGCTAAATACTGTTTGTCCACCATGGTGACTTTGATAGTTTCAGCTGGGAATAGCATAGGTCTGGTAGTAATGACCTACATGGTACTTGTGAGCTTGCTCCTTTGCACGCTGAATAGCTCTGATAATGTAAAGGCGCAAATAGCACAGCTGAAGGCCAATATATTGGCAATCCCAGACAATGTAATAGAGTTAAAGGTAATCCTAATACTCAATAATTTCAGTTGGTATCAACTTAAATTTACTGGATGGATGAGAACCTAATTTCTGCAGTATAGTTTGTGGCTGATACCGCTGATTTGGCAAAAGACAGCGTTTTAGAACATCATCCAGATAGGCCATAATAATAGCTTTTAGCTCTGAGCAGGCGAAGCACTGGTTTTAGTCATTTGGTAAATAGCCTGGGGCTGAAGTTAGCCCATTTTGCAATGCTTTTGACTGTATCATTGTCCCATCCAGCTAAATTTCAAATATCTTCTGCGAGCCCTGTGAGTGGAAACTGTTCCTCTGTTGTTAGACAGTAATGAAGTTTTCTATTCAGAAATGTCCATACTGCACATGCGAGCTGAACCGGTATTTTTCATTGTCAAGTCAAGTCACATTTATTTATATAGCACATTTAAAAAACAACTCTCGTTGACCAAAGTGCTTTACATTTGTTATAAGAGTAGTATACACAAGCAGGCTACATACATATATACAAATAGCCCTCACTCAGAGGACGTCAGGAAAGGCTTGGGAGAACAGATACGTTTTTAGACTAGACTTAAAGGAGTCGATGGAGGGGGCAGTTCTAATGGGGAGGGGGATGCTGTTCCACAGTCTAGGAGCTGCGACCGCAAAGGCGCGGTCGCCCCTGAGCTTATGCCTAGACTGCAGTACATTCAGCAACCACAAGTCGGCCGATCTGAGAGACCTGGAGGTGGTGCAGTGGGTGAGAAGACTTTTAATGTAGGGTGCAAGCCCATTGAGGGCTTTGTAGACAAAGAGGAGGGTCTTGAAATTAATTTGGAACTGCACAGGGAGCCAGTGGAGAGAGGTCAGAATCGGGCTGATGTGGTCCCTTTTTCGGGTGCCCGTCAGGAGTCTCGCTGCGGCGTTTTGGACCAGTTGCAGGCGGGACAGGGAAGATTGGCTGATGCCAGTGTAAAGGGAGTTGCAGTAATCTAGGCGGGAGGAGATAAATGTATGGATGATCTTTTCAAGGTCATCAAACTGGAGGAATTGTTTTATTTTAGCTATCGTCCGAAGCTGAAAGAAGCTAGCTTTTACCACGGCATTGACTAGTTTGTCAAACTTCAGTGCAGAGTCAAATATCACGCCAAGGTTTTTGACGTGAGGTCTGAGTAGTGGGGTAAGGCTTCCAAGGCTGCCTGCTATCATTTTGATTGAGTCCGAGGGGCCAAGAAGGATGACCTCAGACTTATCTCGTTTAGTTGGAGGAAGTTCTGGGCCATCCATTTGTGACAATCCATCATTGTGACAATGAGCGGCCCGCAACTGCGGCCTGTCTTGAAAGGCAACTCTGTCTTGCATAAAACAAGTGTAAATTTACCAACATGTAATGGTCCATTCTAAGGATAAGGGGGAATTCCTTTAGGACCGAGATGAGGAAAACATTTTTCATACAGAGAGTGGCGAGTCTCTGGAATTCTCTGCCACAGAAGGAAGTTGAGGCCAGTTCATTGGCTATATTTAAGAGGGTGTTAGATGTGGCCCTTGTGGCTAAAGGGATCAGGGGGTATGGAGAGAAGGCAGGTACGGGATACTGAGTTGGATGATCAGCCATGATCATATTGAATGGCGGTGCAGGCTCGAAGGGCCGAATGGCCTACTCCAGCACCTATTTTCTATGTTTCTATGTCCACATACCTCATATTCCAGAAAGAACCAGATCCACCTACCTTCATGGTTATTGGCGGTCTTGTGGTAAGCCCAAAGGCCCCTGGTGTGGGTTCTAATTCCGTCCCAGAATTGGAGAGTATGATTGCTGGGGTGCGTGGACCCAATTCTCTGAGGACCGGTTTGGGCTTTGGCCTAAAAGGCCTGCGCCCAGTTTTGAAGCTGCCACCAGCTTCAGTGAAACGCTTGCTGTCGATAGAGGCATGGGGTGTGTTGTTGCCGTGGTACCTTGATAAGCCGGACAGCTTTAATTCTTCATCCGGGTCTTACCTGTTTGGGCAGTTTTCCTGAAGAGAGGATTCGGTGGCTGGACATTGCTGGATGTGGCTGCTCCTTCACGAGGGAACTCTGGCCTCCAGGTTTCTTCGTTAGAGAAGGTCTTGATGCCATGCCAGAACTTTCTGGAACCTCTCGCTTGTACTCCAGTATGTTCCCTGGACATACTTCCGAGTCTTCTGCTCCATGCGGGATAAATGGCCGCCTTCGTTATCCGCAGGCAGTGAATCTCCAGTCTGGACCCTCCCGAGTCTCCGGTCTTATCTGATGGCGGTATATTCCTCTGTCGGCGGTATATTCCCAGCCCGGACCCTGCCGGGTCGCTGGGCTTATCCGTCGGCGGTATATTTCTCCTGATATGCCATTCCATGGACCATATCAGGATGGAACATTAGTGGGATGAGCCCTCTACTGACGCTATCCATGCTCCTCATGGGTAAAACGCCCGAGGACGATCCCATGTAGGAGGGGACCCTCCTGGCCTGCCCAGGCCTTTCAGACTCTGTTGAACCTCTCTGGGCCGCTGGAGTCTGAAAAATGCTGCTGGCTATCCGCACTTCTGCGGTCCGCAGCCATGTCTTCCACACCGTCCCCGCGGCCGGGTTCCCCGAGCCGGGTTTATCCCGCAGCTTGTGTCTTTCACGCGGTCCCCGCGACCGGGTTTCCCAGAGCCGGGTTCATCCCGCGGTTTGCCTTCCCCGTGGTCCCCGCGGCCGGGTTTCCCAGAGCCGGGTTCATCCCGCGGCCAGAATCTTCCCGCGGACCCCGCGGCAGGGTTTCACCGAGCTGGGTTCACCCCGCGGCCAGAATCTTCCCGCGGACCCCGCGGCAGGGTTTCCCCGAGCCAGGTTCACCCCACAGCTTGACTCCGCTTGTCCCGGGTTCCCCGCGGATTCCAGTCTCCCCGCGAAGTCTGTGGTGGGGTCCCCCCCGAGCCGGGCATCCCCACGATTCTTGCAGCCGGGATATCCCCGCGGTGTAGGGGAATCCGCGATATCTCCAGCAGGAACTCTATCAGAGCTTCCTGCAAGTTAAAAAAACAGACCTGGAATTAAGTTGAAAAACTTACCTTCAGGTTTGAAACTTACCGCTGGTGGAACAGCGCTTCAACAGCCTGTCGATGCGCAATGCGGTAGACGATATGTCGCGCATGCTTGCTGGCGGGGTCTTCTCATAGTCACTCACATGACTCCGAAGTAAAACAACATTTAAAAGACATTTGGAATGGTACATGGATCGGAAAGGCTTAGAGGAATATGGGCCAGGCACAGGTAAATGGGAGTAGCATAGAGGAGACATCTTGGTCAGCATGGGTAAGTTAGGCCGAAGGGCCTGTTTCTATGCTGAATTACTCTACAACTCACGTACGCAGATCCAGGCTATTTTAATGAACACTTCATGATGGCAGCCTCGCTAACGGTCTGTCTATCTTTTCGTCTTTTTGGTTATTTTTAGTGTGTTTTATAAAGTATGTGTTTATGTCCTCTGGTTTGTTTTTTGGGGGAGGGGGTGGTTGGGAGAAACTTTTTTCCAATCTCTTACCTTGCCGGAGATGCGATTGTTTTCCGGATCGCATCTCTGGTCGCCCTGCGGCCAAACATCATGGAGCTGGCGGCCTTGCTCGAGACTGACTTTGAGCCCCTCCGCGAGGCCATGGACTTACCATCGGAGCCTGCGATCCCTTGCCTTGGATTGACGCTCCAATTGTGGCCTGCGGATTCTAATATTGAGGAGCTCGCAGTCTCGGGTAGAGACTGATCTCGGGAAGCTCCAAGCCGCAGGAGGTTTAACCAGTCCCGACCCGAGGTCGATCGCCCGGCTTGGGGAGCTGAGATTCCCCCCCGATGCGGGAGCTTGATCGCCCCGACATGGAGGGCCCGACCGCTGGCTATGGGAGCCAAGATCATCCCGTCACCGGAAGGCTCAAGGCCCCTGACCGCGGGAGGACAAAGAAGCAAAGAGATTTACCTTTTTTTCGCTTTCCAGCACAGTGAGGAACAGGAGTCGCTGTGGTGGATGTTTATGTTAATATGTATTTTATGTGTCTTGTTGCTTTTTATTGGTATGACTGTGTGGCAAATCAAATCCCTTGTATGTTGCAAAACATACTTTGCTAATGACGTATGATTATGATGCGCTCAGCATTCCTCTACCCCATTCACACAATCCAAATGTCCATCCCAGAAATACCCACATCACAACTTTGACAGGTCCTAAAATGTTCTAACAATTAGATAGATTTCAAATAGAAAAAGTCACAGATATCTTTGAAGATCAATTTATCTGCTGTTTTATTGCAAACCAGGTTTGGAGAATTAATTACCGTTTAAAAAGAAATAGAATTCCATGAGTTCACACAAATTAATTTGTCACTCACCTGTCAAAGTGAACCATCAACTGGTAATAAGAGCAAGATGTACAAAATTGTAATCGCTCAGAAAACCGCAGGCCTGTACTAAGTTTTCTCGGTTGATACAGTATGCTCGGTGAAATTAGAAGATATCTGTAAAGCATGGCAGCCTTAGTAAAGGAAGCTGCATTTTTGATATTTCCAAATCCCCCCGGCCTGATGGCGCAGTGGTAGAATTGCTGCCTTACAGCGTTTGCAGCACCAGAGACCAGGGTTCAATCCCTACTTTGTGTGCTGTAAATACGGAGTTTGTACGTTCTTCCTAGTAGGGGGCGCCGACAAGTATGGCTGCCCTGCCAGCAGCTATTAGTCCTTTCACCCTTTTTTTTTAATTTTTAGTGAGTTAATAGTGTTTGTTTTGGAGATCTTCTAGTCTTTTATGTGGGGGGTGGGGGGGGGGGAAGGGGGAAACTATTTTTCTCAGTCCCTACCTGGTCGGAGATGCGGCTTTTCTCCGAGCTTTTCGCCCCTTCCTCGCAGCCTACCAACAGTCTGGAGCGGCGTTTCCTGCCGGGACCAGCCAGGACTTCAGCTTCGGCCGCGGCGCAGTCCTGAGGCACCAGCGCGGAGCGGGCGATGCCTTGCCTGGGTCGCCGTGCGGTAAGCTGGGAGTGCTGGGACCGCCGACTCCAACATCGTGGAGCTGCGGTCTGTGGAGCTTCCAGCCACGGGCGGCGCTGACTTTTAAACACCGCAGAGCTTGGGATCTCACGACGAGGTCGCCAGAGTCGTAGCTCCGACCAGCGCGGCCCGTGGCCTTCAGGAGCCGCTGTCTCCGGGGAGGAAGCGGCTGCTCCAGACACTCCAAGCCGCTGAGAGTGTTCACCCGACGCCAGAGCTTCATCATCCAGCGAGAGGACCTGAAGCATCGGGCTGCCATAGCGGCAACTGTGGAGCCCTCAATAGGCCCGACTATAGGTGAACAGGGGACGGTACTGGACTTGTGATGCCTTCCCCCACAGTGGGAATCAGTGGGATGTTTTTATGTTTATTGTTAAATTCTTTAATGATTTGTCTTATCTTAATTTGTGTGCTGCGATGGCAAGTCAAATTTCAATACACCAATTGGTGTATGTGATAATAAATATCCTTTGTACCTTTGTTCTTCCCGTGACCGCGTGGGTTTTCTCCGAGATCATCGGTTTCCTCCCACACTCCAAAGACGTGCAGGTTTGTAGGTTAATTGGCTTGATATAAGTGTAAATTGTCCCTAATGTGTAGGACCAGTGTTAGTGTGTGGGAATTGCTGGTCGATGCGGACTCAATGGGCCGAAGGACCAGTTTCTGTGCTGTATCTCAAAATAAAACTAAAACTTTATTCAGAATAAAAGATATCTACAAAGCAAAATCAATGCAAAAACTCTTCTGGCATTCTCAGCATCTACATATGCATTGGTGTCATACTTAGTAGTATTCGCATCTATGTTTGAGAAAAAAAAACCATGCCACTGTTGTGGCCCTCTGGGATGATATCCATTCCCTTGCTTGAGGGATGTCCCCATCGGACTGTGCCCCTCACTGTCCAAATCAACACCTTAGTTTAGTTTACAGATACAATGCGGAAACAGTCTATTCCGCCCGCTGAATCCATGCCAACCACATACCATCCCTATCCCACACAATAGGGACAATTTACAATTTTTACTGAAGCCAATTAACCTACAAACCTATACGTCTTTGGAGTGTGGGAGGAAACTGGAGCACCCGGAGAAAACCCAAAGAGTCACTGGGAGAAGGTACAAACTTCGTACAGACAGCACCCGTGGTCAGGGTCAAACCCGGGTCTGTGGCTCTGTAAGACAGCAACTCTACCGTTGCACTGTGGTGCAGAAGAGAAGCTGTATCTGTGAAATCCCAAACAGGCTTTGTTTTTCTCCTATAACATTTAGAAAGGAAGAGGTGCAACACTGTAACAGGAAATTAAAGTCAGTGTTTTTAAGACTCACAATGGAAACATACCTTAGGGAACTTGAGATATCTGGGGAAAATAGCACCATTGTAGGAATGTGGTTCCTTGTGCAGAACAGGAAGCACCCTGTCAGTGCACTCACAGCAGACACCTATATGAAAGACTGCAAACCTGTGGTCAACAAACAGTAAATCTGCTCAGCAACTGGAATTTCCAATAGAAAAATATTCCCACAACACCAAGAATAACAAGTCCAGCAAAATAACAATGGAGGAGAAAGGAAGTACAGAAACCACTTAACAGTGACTTAAAATTGTTAACACCAGAAGCAAGAGTCTTTATAGTTCATCTAGACTTTATAATCCTTGTTGGCTTTATGTTCTTTTAAGTGATGCATTGATCTTGTGATATTTTATACAGTGAAGTTCAGAAGTTCCCTGAATGTTCTCACTGACCTGAGGATTTTTATGGTTGACAGCTACATGAAGTGGTTGAATATTAAGCAATGCTGAGGATCTCTCCTTGCTGTTGCTGGCTGACCTTAATAACGTACACATTAATACCATGGAGACAGGCATTTGTAACAGCAGGGTTCTTTCATGTTAATTTTTCATGTCATAAACGTCAGCTGGAACAAAAAGAGAAATAAATTACTATATTGTAAAGCTGACACAGAATGATTGTAGCCCAAGATGATTTGCCAATCTGCAGTGGTATTTCTCTGAGAACTCAAGGTGCATTCCCAGGAACAAGAACACAAATGGAATCAACACTGATTGGAGGCATTATCTCATCAAACATGGGGAGCATTCCTGACAGCCAGTTCCCTCAGCACTGGTTAAACACTGTGGCACATTCTGTTAATACCAGAAAGCCTCAGCAAATTCAGGAGCTCCCTGGGGTTTGCTAAACAAGCTGCAGGCCCTGCTGCCTCACAGTGCCAGATAACCTGGTTAAACCCTGACTGCCGGTGCTGTCTATGTTGAGTTTGCAAGTTCTCCCTGTGTCTGTGTGGGTTTTCTCCGGATGTTCCTATCCCCCCCCCCCATCCCCCACATGTGAGGGGAGGACAAAGGTGTGCAGGTTTGCAGGTTAATTGGCCTCTGTAAAATTGTCTCTAGTGTGTGGGGAGCAGATGAAAAAGTGAGATAACACAGAACCAGCGTGAACGGGTGTTCAATGGTTAGTGTGGACTCCAGGCCGAAGAGTTTGTCTCCATGCTGTATTTCTGAACTAAACCAATGTAAACTAGTGTGGAGAGGCTGTGTGGCAGGCTGAATGAATCGTGCGGCCAAAAGAATAGCGTGGCAATTAACAGCTGAAGTGTGGGACTCTAGGCTGCACTTTCACATTATATAGAATGTAAAACAGTACAGCGCAGGAACAAACTCTTTGGCCCACAATGTCTGTGCCAAAAATAATGCTAAGATAAACTAATCTAATCTGCCTGCACATGATCCATATCCCTCAATATCCAGAAATGAAAAACTGTGAATGCTGGTTCATTCACAAAAGGACACAAGGTGCTGGAGTTACTCAGCAGGTCAGGCAGCATCCCTGCAGAACATGGGTAGGTGACGTTTCAGGTCTGAAGAAGGGTCACCTATCCATATTCTCCAGGAATGCTGCTAGACCGGCTACTATGGCGCTTTCCTCCATATAGAAACATAGAAACATAGAAACATAGAAATTAGGTGCAGGAGTAGGCCATTCAGCCCTTCGAGCCTGCACCGCCATTCAATATGATCATGGCTGATCATCCAACTCAGTATCCCGTACCTGCCTTCTCTCCATACCCTCTGATCCCCTTAGCCACAAGGGCCACATCCAACTCACTCTTAAATATAGCCAATGAACTGGCCTCAACTACCCTCTGTGGCAGAGAGTTCCAGAGACTCACCACTCTCTGTGTGAAGAAAGTCTTTCTCATCTCGGTCTTAAAGGATTTCCCCCTTATCCTTAAGCTGTGACCCCTTGTCCTGGACTTCCCCAACATCGGGAACAATCTTCCTGCATCTAGCCTGTCCAACCCCTTAAGAATTTTGTACGTTTCTATAAGATCCCCTCTTAATCTCCTAAATTCCAGAGAGTATAAACCGAGTCTATCCAGTCTTTCTTCATAAGACAGTCCTGACATCCCAGGAATCAGTCTGGTGAACCTTCTCTGCACTCCCTCTATGGCAATAATGTCCTTCCTCAGATTTGGAGACCAAAACTGCACGCAATACTCCAGGTGTGGTCTCACCAAGACCCTGTACAACTGAAGTAGAACCTCCCTGCTCCTGTACTCAAATCCTTTTGCTATGAAAGCTAACATACCATTCGCTTTTTTCACTGCCTGCTGCACCTGCATGCCTACTTTCAATGACTGGTGTACCATGACACCCAGGTCTCGCTGCATCTCCCCTTTTCCTAATCGGCCACCATTTAAATAATAGTCTGCTTTCCTATTTTTGCCACCAAAGTGGATAACCTCACATTTATCCACATTATACTGCATCTGCCAAACATTTGCCCACTCACCCAGCCTATCCAAGTCACCTTGCAGTCTCCTAGCATCCTCCTCACAGCGAACACTGCCCCCCAGCTTAGTGTCATCCGCAAACTTGGAGATATTGCCTTCAATTCCCTCATCCAGATCATTAATATATATTGTAAATAGCTGGGGTCCCAGCACTGAGCCTGCGGTACCCTACTAGTTACTGCCTGCCATTGTGAAAAGGACCCGTTTACTCCTACTCTTTGCTTCCTGTTTGCAGCCAGTTTCTCTATCCACATCAATACTGAACCCCTAATACCGTATGCTTTAAGTTTGTATACTAATCTCTTATGTGGGACCTTGTTGAAAGCCTTCTGGAAGTCCAGATATACCACATCTGGTTCTCCCTTATCCACGCTACTAGTTACATCCTCGAAAAATTCCACAAGATTCGTCAGACATGATTTACCTTTTGTAAATCCATGCTGACTTTGTCCAATGATTTCACCACTTTCCAAATGTGCTGCTAATCTTTAATAACTGACTCTAGCAGTTTCCCCACTACCGATGTTAGACTAACTGGTCTGTAATTCCCCGTTTTCTCTCTCCCTCCCTTCTTAAAAAGAGGGGTTACATTTGCTACCCACCAATCCTCAGGAACTACTCCAGAATCTAAAGAGTTTTGAAAGATTATCACTAATGCATCCACTATTTCCTGAGCTACTTCCTTAAGTACTCTGGGATGCAGCCTATCTGGCCCTGGGGATTTATCGGCCTTTAATCTATTCAATTTACCCAACACCACTTCCCGATGACCTGGATTTCACTCAATTCCTCCTTTGACCCACAGTCCCCTGCTATTTCAGGCAGATTATTTATGTCTTCCTTAGTGAAGACGGAACCAAAGTAGTTATTCAATTGGTCCGCCATATCCTTGTTCCCCATGATCAACTCACCTGTTTCTGACTGCAAGGGACCTACATTTGTTTTAACTAACTCTTTCTCTTCACATATCTATAAAAACTTTTGCAGTCAGTTTTTATGTTCCCTGCCAGTTTTCTTTCATAATCTATTTTTCCTTTCTAATTAAGCCCTTTGTCCTCCTCTGCTGGTCTCTGAATTTCTCCCAGTCCTCTGGTATGCTGCTTTTTCTGGCTACTTTGTACGCATCATCCTTTGCTTTGATACTATCCCTGATTTCCCTTGTTATCCACGGATGCACTACCTTCCCCGATTTATTCTTTTGCCAAACTGGGATGAACAATTTTTGTAGTTCATCCATGCAGTCTTTAAATGTCTTCCATTGTATATCCACCGTCAACCCTTTTAGAATTAATTGCCAGTCAATCTTGGCCAATTCACGTCTCATACCCTCAAAGTTACCTTTCTTTAAGTTCAGAACCATTGTTTCTGAATTAACAATGTCACTCTCATCCTAATGAAGAACTCAACCATATTATGGTCACTCTTGCCCAAGGGGGCACGTACAACAAGACGGCTAATTACCCCTTCCTCATTACTCAAAACCCAGTCTAAAATAGCCTGCTCTCTCGTTGGTTCCTCTACATGTTGATTTAGATAACTATCCCGCATACATTCCAAAAAATCCTCTTCCTCAGCACCCCTGCCAATTTGATTAACCCAATCTATATGTAGATTGAAGTCACCCATTATAACTGTTTTGCCTTTGTCGCACGCATTTCTAATTTCCTGTTTGACACCATCCCCAACTTCTCTGCTACTGTTAGGTGGCCTGTACACAACACCCACCAGCGTTTTCTGCCCCTTAGTGTTTTAAAATGTTAAATGTTTTAAGCGTTTTCTGCCCCTTAGTAATTTAAATATTAAATGCCTATCTAAATGCCACTGTTGGACCTGCCTCCAACATCACCCCTGGCAGCGGGATCCAGGCACTCACCACCCTCACTTGCCCCACACATCTCCTTTAAATTTTGCCCCTCTCACCATAAAGCTATGCTCCTCTCGTGGTTGACATTTCCTTCTCGACTGTAGAATTCGCAGCACCTGCTCCACCTTTCCTGTCCAAAATGGAAACCAGCACTTATGAGTGCTTCAGGCATCAATTTAAAAGCCGGCAATGAAGGAGGGTCCAGAAACAGCAGACATGAATGATCACATAACTTATTTTCATCGTGGAGTTGATTAGGATATAATGTTGTCCAGGGTCACCAGGAGAAGCAATGATCATCATTCAGTCATGCCCTGGCATATTGGAGCAGGTGTACACTAGTTAAACGTTGAAATCAGGAGGGCATCACTGATGATGCAAAACTCCCTCGGCATGCTCCACTGAAGTCTCAGCATAAATGGTTGCTCAGTTAAATGGGGAAAGCTCTCAGCAACACTGCCAAAGAACAACACAGAGAAAGAAAGAGAGTGTGTGTGTATTGTTTAAAGGAAGTTATTAAACAACATTGCCAAAAAACTGATGATTACATTATTGGTGGAGAAAGTAGGAACATGTTAAGAGAAGGAATGATCCTTATTGTTAATATATATAAAAGCTTGTGTAAGTATAAAATGTGTTTGTCCATGCCACATTTACACCCAAATACTTCCACTTGTTCTGTAAATCGCATAGAAGCGGTCGAAGAATATAACTCTCAGGTATTTATATAGATTATTCAGGGAAGTAAGGGTGCCCAAGGTTTTTAGAACATCGGTAGATCCAGGTGTGATGCCCAAGAACTGATGGATTGCAGAAAGAAGCTTTGAGCAAGGGTGGTGATTTAACCCTAAGAACAAGGAACATCCATTGCCAATAACACTTACAACATATGGCTTTTGACCACATGACTTACATAACTGGAGACAAATGTACCTCTTCTTTCCCTCGCAGGAGAAATTTTGTCTCAACACTTTTCACAGCTAATCACCATCTTTACAGATTCATTGTGTTAACATACTTCCCTAGTCGATTTGACCTTCTCAATTGTCTACCTGCCATGACTTCTGACTTGTTCTGACTTGCACTGCAACATGCCATGACTTTTGAACAGTATTTAACTCTGTATCGAACGATGGTTTTTTGCAAAACATTAGTTTGACCATTTTCCATTCACGGAAAAGATCAATTTTATGTCTTTAATGGTTCATTCTACAAGTATCGATATGTCTCTGACTTCAATCCATTTTGAAAGTAGCTCAAGGAAATATTTTTTCCCTTTGAGATGAACATTAACATGGACTTTGCAAATGATCATTTCAACTATTTCCATGATCCTACAAATTGACTTGCTTGGCAATTCTTTTTTTTTTACCAAGTTTTAGCTAATACAGAAACTTACCTTCAAATTGTGTTTGGCAGATGTCTTGCCTCCAATCTTTCTCCTGAAAACACTTGAAATCAGTTCCAATTAACCATTCCTCGTTAGTTCGTAGTGCAAAGCAACAACTGTAGAATGGTTGCAGAGTGCAATTTGTACACATTCCATATTCACTTCTGTCAGTGGCCCGCTATATCACCATGTCTTGCTAAATTATCTGAGTAACCTCATTGACTGTTACAGGGAAATTAAGTTCAACAAGTTGCAGTGTGAAAATAAAATTTATCTGACCAATATCTAATCTTTTCTGCTCCAAGTCTTTAAAAACGTGTCCTGATTAAATTTGAAGTCTTCCTTATTAAGGGCACATGACCAAACTGCTTGTTGTATGATTCATTCCCTATAATGAAATAGTGCCATCTCATCAATCTGCATTTCTGTTTGCTATCTGGTAATCAGAGTCTAAAAGGCATGCTGTTCTACAGTTGCTTGTGCCACAGATGTGTACAAAAGCATATTTGTGTAGCAATGCAGTAAGTATGGAAGAATATTACCAGAATGCTGCCTGGATTACTGAGTATTAGCTATAAGGAGAGGTTGGACAAACTTGGATTGTTTTCTCTGGAGCACAGACGTTGAGGGGGGGACCTGATAGAAGTATATAAAATGATGAGAGGTGTATCTAGGGTAGACAGTCAGAACCTTTCTCCCATGGTGAAACGTCAAAAACTAGAGGTAGCAATGTTACAACATTTTGAGATTTTAAAAATCAAGTCTTCAATTTATCTATTATTATTATAAGCATAAAAAGAAGTTTAATTTGACACCTAATTCACTTTCATATCTTAAGTATTAAAAAAGTTATGGCCATTTTCATACTCGGAAATTAGCATCTTGTTTCCTATTGCTTTTGCATTGACTTAACACAAAAGCTATGATCAAGGACAGTCAAAAGCCCATAACTTTCTTAAAAATTAAGAGAACTGAATGAAATTTTCAGTTATTATAGATTGAAGCATTCTGAAACAAATATAAAACATCTTACTTGGGTGACCTGAAATTAAAGCATATAATTAGTTAATTACCTAATTGTAGTTAATTACAAAATTGACCGTAGTGAAGGAAATAGTAATAAACACCCAGACTGCCTTGAAAATTAAAAAATGTGATATTCTCAAGATCAGAACTTTAATATTATTGTATTATATGCTGTAAGTCAGTAACAGGTAAATAAATTACAATTCCTCGCAATAGACCAAGTCTTTATAGAGAAGATCAGTTGTTAGCTGGTACATTGGCATATCATAATCAGTAGCATCATCATACTCCTCAGATTGTAACCAATAAGCAACTCTGTTCACCTTGTTTTTCCTCAACTTTTCAATTTTGGCATTGTAAACTACAAGTTTTTGCTCTTCAAACCACGCTTGACATGCCTTTCTGCCCACTACTTTCCTATTAAGAATGTCCTGTAGATTCAATTTCTTAAGAAAAGGATATATTTTTTAAATAGCCAAAGTATCCAAATAACAAACTAATCCCATTCACACAAGAATTCACAATATAACATGATTTTTAAATCTCAGTCATTAATTCATATGCCAGATGGAAGGAATTAGATGTTTAATTCCCATAAATTAATCTAGAACCATCCACTCAATATAAACAACATTTTTTTTGCACAATACATGGGAAAAATATTGACTATAAAACAAAATATAGAGGATTTAGATGCTCTTATGACATGAATGTCCAAAAAAAAGAGCATTTAAATCATCTTGCGAGTGGATTTTTCTGGAACGCGATCGATTGGAACATTGCATTTGTGGTGAATTTGAACTCCATATCGGCAGAAAAAGCACTGCCGGTTCATATGGGGCCCAAATCACATTTTCCCAACGTAAAATTTGATTAAAGTCATCCTAAGAAGCAAGTTTATATGTAAAATACACGACTTACCCCATGTTTTGTCCCGTTCTTGAGATCTGTCATGTTGTAGGCGTTGAGGGCGTTAGTAGCTTTTTATTTTAATCCAGCGATTAAATTGTCCAGCGATTTACAAAAAAACATATCGAGTACGGAAGTCCGGTCGATTTTTCATCAGCAGCTAGCAGCCCGAGGAAGTCCGCCTCCGACAGGCAGGAGAAAACGGCATTTTAATCCCCCCCCCCCCCCCTCAAAGGCGCCAAAGTCACGCACACGGCCAGTGGCAGAACTGTAGTGCTGCTGAAGGTAAGTTTTGTAATATCACTACTAGAAGGCGTAGCTATAAAGTAAGAGGGGGAAAGTTGGGGGAGATATGAAGGAGGGCAGGTTCTTTTTACAGTGTGGTGGGTGATTGAATATTTGTTTTAAATAAAGCATTCCCAAAGCACCATTGACTTGGATCACACGTTGTCTTATGTCCATTTGGCCACATAGCTACAAGGTACAACTCAGCTGAAGGCAGGGATGCCTAGCCTGATGCACACACTGGCTTGGGCTAAGCTGCTGCAACCTTTGATGAGCTGTTTCTGTCATGTTTGTGCTCTTGTAATGAGCTAGCCAAACGTCTCTGATCTCCAAGTTGATGGGCTCCACTCAGGGCCGGATTTGGATGAAGAGAGCCCTTAGCTGTTCCACTTGTGAGGCCCCTCCCAATCCCCAACCCCACGACTAGAGGAAGATGGTCCACCAGATTGACACCGATTTGCAGCTGAGCGTGGCCAATGAGACAAGGGGCTGGAAAGCTGCGCTTTTTATTTATTTATTTATTGCCAGTGTTAGTGTTGAGTTAATGGCTTAAAACACTATTATTCTGAAATGAAGGGCAAGGAAAATTGCTCAACGGTTGTTTAGAGACTACAGTGCGTTGTGACAGCATATGTAAGAAAGGCCTATGACAGTGTCAAAAATATTATACACCTTGCAGCGCTCTCACTTAATTTTATTTTTCTCTATTGTCAGCCGGGCAACCTAGGCAGCTTTTTAAGTTGCCAAATAACAGTTTAGGAGGTCATTTAATACGGCTTGCATGATGCATGCGAGAATGTGCTCTGACGAAGTGCGTAGTTACCAGTCGGAATTACGCTCAATGAAGCATTCACATATTATTGCTTCAAATAAAGTCACAAACTAAACATATTCGCCAATCAAGACATGATATACACCACAATGACATGCAGCCAAATTATAATACAGTATTTCAACTCTTTTTACACATTGCAATTAATAAAATGTATGTTATTTCTTTCCACTTCCAAACAAAAATGTGGTTGGATCACAGTATGATCAACCTCGGTTTCGCACAACACCTCCACTCAGTTCGCAATAACCAACCTGATCTACCGGTGGCTCAACTCTTCAACTCCCCTTCCCATTCCGAATCCGACCTTTCTGTCCTGGGCCTCCTCCATGGCCAGAGTGAGGCCCACCGCATATTAGAGGAGCAGCACCTCATATTTTGCTTGGGTAGTTTACACCACAGTGGTATGAACATTGACTTCTCTAATTTCAGGTAGAGAAATGCTTTCTCCCTCCTTCCCCTCCCATTCCCAGCTCTCCCACAGCCTACTGTCTCCGCCTCTTCCTTTCTTTTTCATGTCCCCTCCCCTCCCCCCGACATCAATATGAAGAAGGGTCTCGACGCGAAACGTCGTCTATTCCTTCGCTCCATAGATGCTGCCTTACCCGCTGATTTTCTCCAGTTTTTTTGTCTACCAATGGGATCCCACCACTTGCCACATCTTCCCATCTCCTTCCCTGTTGCCTTTCCGTAGAGACCGCTCCATAACTCCCTGGTCAATTCGTCCCTTCCCACCCAAACCACCCCCTCTCCTGGCACTTCCCCTTGCAACCGCAGGAAATGCTACATTTGTCGTTTTACCTCCCACATGACTCCATTCAAGGACCCAAGCAGTCTTTCCAGGTGCGGCAGAGGTTCACCTGCACCTCCTCCAACCTCATCTATTGCATCCACTGCTCTAGGTGTCAGCTGCTCTACATCGGTGAGAACAAGCGTAGGCTTGGCGATCGCTTCGCCCAACACCTCTACTCGATCCGCAATAACCAACCTGATCTCCCGGTGGCTCAGCACTTCAACTCCCCCTCCCATTCCGAATCCAACCTTTCTTTCCTGGGCCTCTTCCATGGCCAGAGTGAGGCCCACCGTAAATTGGAGGAGCAGCACTTCATATTTCGCTTGGGCAGTTTACACCCCAGCGGTATGAACATTGACTTCTTCAATTTCAGGTAATCCCTGCTTTCTCCTCCCCTTCCCAGCTCTCCTTCAGCCCACTGTCTCTGCCTCTTCCTTTCTTCTTCCCGTCCTCCCACCCTCACATCAATCTGAAGAAGGGTCTTGACCCGAAATGTCGCCTATTTCCTTCGCTCCATAGATGCTGCCTCACCCGCTGAGTTTCTCCAGCATTTTTGTCTACCCATTTACACAAGTTCTGTTATCCCACTTTCCTCATCCACTCCCGACACATTAGGGGCAATTTTACAGAGACAAGTTAACCTACAAAGCCAATGTGTCTTTGGGATGTTGGAGGAAACCCACACGCTTGCAGGGAGAATGTGCAAATTCAACACAGACAGTGCCCGAGGACTGGATCAAACACAGATCTCTGGAATTTGAGATAGCAAGTCTACCAGCTGTGCCACTATATTTTGTTTTCCAACACACAAAAAAATATACGTTGGTAACTTTGGTTACTAAAAAAATGAAAATATCCATTTTCAGTTTTAAATCTCCAAGTGACGCTATGTCCCCCTTTACAGCTACTGTATGTTTTAATTAAGTTCAGGACTATGGGGCAGTACATTGGCCATAACGTTGCTGCCTAAAAGTGCCATAGACCCGGAATTCATCCTGAATATGGGTGCTGTCTGTATGGAGTTTTCTCCTTTTCGCTTTGATCGCATGGGTTTTCTCCGGGTGCTCTTGTCTCCTTCCACATTCCAAAGGTGTGCAGGAATCTATTTCAGACCCAACCCAAAACATAACATTTTCCTTTTGTCCAGAGATTCTGTCTGACCTGTAGAGTTACTCCAGCTTTCCGCAGTTCCTTCCTACACAGACGATACTATACGATAGAACTTTATTAATCCCAGGAAGGAAATTGTGTGTGTGTGTGTGGGTATATATTTTACACACACACACACACAGTTATATATTCATATATAAATATACACCGTTTTGTTTTCTCGTTTATAACATTGTTTCCAGAGTACTATGTTTACATATTCTGTTGTACTGCTGCAAGTAAGGATTTTATTGTTCTAACTGGGACGTGAGAGAATAAAACACTCTTGACTCTTGACTTGCTCCGCTAATGTGTGGGATAGAACTAGAGTACGGGTGATCGGTGGTCGGCGTGGACTTGGTGGGCCGAAGGGCCTGTTTCCACGCTGTATCTTTAAATTAAACAAAAAGCATAAAACCAGAGGGAGGCTAAAGAAGGGTCTCTACCCAAAACGTCACCCAATTTCTTCTATCCAGAGTTGCTGGCTGCTCCATGGAGTTCCCCCACACAATTAAAGCATGGAATAGTCTTCACCCTTCCATAGTAACCCAACCAGATGCAACTAAATTTAAGGTACCTCTTTATTCCTCAAGAACCCTTTTTTGCTTAAGTCCAAGTCAAGAGTCAAGAGAGTTTTATTGTCATGTGTCCCAGATAGGACAATGACATTCTTGCTTGCGGCAGCACAACAGAATATGTAAACATAATAAAGAACAGGAGATAAAAGTTCAGTGTGTTTATATACCAGAGACCATATATATACACCACCTCCAGTTTAAATTCCATTTAGAATATTTATGGAGGATCAGGAAACCAGAAGCAAGAGTTACTCCAGGGAGTTACTCCAGATCCAGGGTCAGGCAGTGATTCTGCGTTGGTTTTCAGCGGTCGCGGCGAGGCGGCGACCGGACAGCAATGGTGGCCAGATCTCCCACAATTCAAAGCGAGGGAGAAAGTGCCCAGCGCCGACCAGTTGCCGTGGCAATGCGCATGCACAGGGGGAGGATGTGCTGGCCGTAGCAGTGCGCATGTGCAGGGGGGAAGATGTGTTGGCCGTAGCAGTGCGCATGTGCAGGGGGGAAGATGTGTTGGCCGTAGCAGTGCACATGCGCAGGGGGAGGATGTTCTGGCCGTAGCAGTGCATGTGCAGGGGGGAAGATGTGCTGGCCATAGCAGTGCGCATGTGCAGGGGAAGGATGTGCTGGCCGTAGCAGTGCGCATGTGCAGGGGGGAAGATGTGCTGGCCGTAGCAGTGCGCATGTGCAGGGGGGAAGATGTGCTGGCCGTAGCAGTGCGCATGTGCAGGGGGGGAAGATGTGCTGGCCATAGCAGTGCGCATGTGCATGTGCTGGCCGTAGCAGTGCGCATGTGCAGGGGGGAAGATGTGTTGGCCGTAGCAGTGCACATGTGCAAGGTGGCCTGCCGTGCCGGCGGATGAGAAGCGAGCGGAGAACGGCGACCCCGCGGCCCGGACACGGATACAGATGGTAGGCGGAGAAGGAGATTGACAGACAGAGAGAGAGAGAGATAGAGAGGGGGCCCCGCCCAGAGTTGAACGGCAGGTGTCCTGCCTTGGACGGAGGCCGCCGAGATTTCGAGGCCCTAGGCTTCAACCTATGAAGCCTAGTGGTAAATCTGGCTCTGCGAGGCCCCCCAGATCTCGAGGCCCTCAGCTTAAGCTTGTCAAGCTTATACGTAAATCCGGCCCTGGCTCCACTAGGCGCAGGAGCAATGGATGTTTTTCTTGTCAACCTGCCAAGTAAGGCCATAACACTGCAGTGTTTTGTGGCAGATGATTTGCAGAGCAGTGCAGTTGCTAATGGTGACAAATTAAGTTGAGCTGTCCAACTTCTCCTGTCATGATTACGCCGTGGTTATGCCACAGTAGTTCAAATGTGATGAATAAACTAGGCAATTGAAGACGGCTTTCAATGCCTCCTGATATGAATGGACAATATTTTCATCAATCCTTTACACAAGAGTCATTACCTTGGTCTGCTCGGAGTTAAAGACAACACTCTGACAACATCTGCTGTTTAATTCCATTTATATCTGCCAGCAGAGATTTGGCCAAACACTGCCTTTAATGTCGGAAGATTGTTAGTTTTAATTACCATCAAAAGACAAAATTATAAAATGATATACAGTTGTCAATGCAGATAAGGAAAATTGGTCAAAGTTCTGCCTAAAGATTTTCTTAGGATTATCAAGACATGATTATTCTTCTAGACCTTGCTTACTTAAGGGCCTGTCCCACTTTCCCGAGTTACTCACGAATTCTCCCGAGTTTTCCCCTTGATTCAAACTCGGAGAATGTCTGTAGCGAGTCCGTAGGAGGCCGTAGGCGTCCGTAGATATACTGTAGCGACTCGTTATGCCAGCCGTAGGTACTCAGGGCATCAGGTAAGTCAGGACGTTTTTTTCCAACATGACCAAAAAGTCCACGAGTAAAAATAAAATCGGGAGGAGGAGTTTGTAGATCATAAAAATCTTGATGTTATTTTAAGGTCTTTTCAAATCGGCAGAGGACTAAATGTGGGACAGTCCCTTTAGAGAATCTCAAAGCAAATCTTGCTCCAAGGCTTTTACCCTTTGGGCTGCTAATATTGCAAGCTGATAATGATGTGTTTACAATGTGGAGATAACAAATTATTTTCTCTGCATTGACCTGGGTTTTGTCATGAATGGTAAAGGCATGGCACTTGCTACTGACCTCAAAGAAACTGTGGGCATTTTTTAACATTGAAAAAAATGCCGCGACCTAGTTGAGGCCTTGAGTACGCAGAGACCACTCACGAGCATGAAGGAGAGTTACTAAGACCTCCTACGACAGTGTCAACCATGCTGCAAGTATGAGTCGAGGGCAAACTCACCAGAACTCGCGGATAAGGTCGCCCAAGTGGGACAGGCCCTTAATCAACTGATATCTGAAACATTTCATCAAAGAGAATACATCAAAGTGATTGTCATAATCAAATTGGTACTTTACGCAACATACGAGGCATTTTTGCAGTAAATGCAAAAAAAAGATTGAACAGTTCAGAATTTGCACATTTGGCTTAATACCCCCTTTAATGACTTTCCTCCATAAAATCATCAGAATGTTAAACTTAATTTCTTAATTATACAAATTATTTGTAATTCTTGATTATTCTGTCCGTGCAATAGTGAACAGTCATTAAAGGGTTTTGAGGGTCAGTTGGTAAACCTAAAACCAATCAGCTTTAAGGTATCCTTAATTCAATGTGGTGAGATTGCTCTGGTTAAGTGCAGAACCCATTTGGTAAATCTGAGGAAATCTTTCTGTAAAAATACACCAGCTGTTCCTTTTCTCCAATCAAAATTTTCCTCCTATTTCATCAAGTAATTAATGTTGGGAGTAATGGACACCGTGCTGTGTTCAGAGACATCTCAGCTAATAGGTCGGATGATGTAATGAATTATAACAGTAATACGAGTGTAGTGTTTTTATAGCTACCAGCGAGCTACTTTATAGAACCCAGAGACAAAATTATTGAAATACTTTCCATGTATCTGCTATTTTTATATTGTGCCTTCTGCAGATAATTTAATTATGTTTAAAATATATTTTCTGTAAATGCAAGTAAATGTAATGGAAGACCTCAGCAGATAAAAAGTCTTGCAAAATGAATGCATGACCCATATAGCAATATTAGTAATTGATGTGACCAATTATATTATGATTTTTTTTTCCCCGCAGATTTCCATTCTGCAAGAAATAATGCATCACTATATAAAAGATACATTTTAAAAATCCATATGCTCTGAATGAGATGTCCCAGGTTTTAAATTCATTTCCAAAAATGAATGTTCAATCATTTCCAAAATATGCTTTTAAGTGCTGTTATTATACGTCTGCACAGCCGTCCTTTGACTCTGCATTATACCTGATCACCACAGGAGTCTCAGCTGTTTCCATTTATACAGAAAGACAATTAATTAAGGTTGGACTGAACAGATGAAACTGCTTGTGTGGAGTGTCAGGTTGCAACTGGGGCTTTTAGGGCTTGTAGTTGCTTGAGAGACTTACAGGCCAGCTCTCCTGAGAATAGCTGTCAGGAATTCCAGACACACCAGCTGGCCAGAATAATCTTAAGACTAACAGTCACTGGTTATGTTCATGCAACGACTAACCAAACAATCTCTCCCTCTATCTTTCATATTCATTATTTCATGGAGATTTATTTTTGCAAGTTTCTTGCCTGCTTTGATGAATCACACAAAGAATATACACCATTTTTAAAAGGTTAGATGGGAGTCTTTCAATG
>CM069136.1:54287646-54297646 GCA_035221665.1 Okamejei kenojei
CTGCCATTAGCGCAACGAGTCGATAAGTTGCTCGTGCGAGTTCCGACGTTCCCGCTACGTGATCACCACGAGTGAAAACTCGGGGTCACTCGTGGGCCAACTCGCACAGTGAGACAGGGGTTTAAGCATCTGACCCATAACTAGTGCTGTCACAATAGGTCAGGCATTCAAGTAGCAACATGGTTCGATTCTTGAAGGCGTAACGTTAACATTAGTTCCACCTTGAGAAGGTCAACGTTCACTGGCCTACATTCGACTCTATGATGTCTGATTGTATGGTTGATTTAGCAACAGGAAAGAGCCACCACATCAATCACTGTTTTTGCCACATCCCTCATCTTGCCAATCCAATTGTAACGCAACAGGTAGCATGAAGGAATTCTGTCCGCCCAGAAATTCACCCTGGCTCACCTGCCTTTGTGTCTGGGTACCTGGTTAATATGCTTGTCAGTTGATTAAATTAATGAGTCTAAGATGCATCAGTCACAATTATTTAGCAATTCTGTTTAAATTCAAAGCTTGTTTACCATTGTATATTTGTCTTCTGCACAAGGGCATGCTAACAAAAGCAAGTTAGCTGGCAAAACATGTGTGTGTACATTTGTAAATTCTCTTGATTACAAACCCAGTCGTTTAACTGTAGATGTATTCACTCACCAGTCTCAGCAGCGTGTTCACCAAAACTTTGCTTTATGCTGACAACTTTCTGTACTGAATTTGTAAGTCAGACACATAGGTTCTTTATGTGTCTGGCACATTTAAGTGCGAGTCATCTGGGCAAGATGGAATTGATTATCATTAATTCCTTTGTTATGTTCTTGCCATTATTTGTGAATATAGCATTCCTATATTTTCATATTATCAATGTCCTTTCAATTTCAATAATTTATGCCACTCCACTTTTAAAACATTGTTATTAAGTTCATTTGTCTACATTAATTCTTCCTAAACATGTGCTTTCACAGTGTTTCATGTCACTTCCGAACTGTAAAAAAGGAGCATGAAAACAAATGCATATTCCCAAAGATATCATTCCAATAGGATCATAAGTTGCAGTATAACAGGTGTCTCTTTTGCCATTGACCTTTGCCAATAGTACATTGTCAAGCAAAGATTTCTATTTTCATCCTTGTCCTTCATAACTTTGTATAATTCTTCATTTTCAAAGTGCCAATACATCAAAATGATTTGGTTGTCTCTGCCTAATAACTCTCAAGGTGAAAACATTCTGATAGATTATCCTTTCACTCTCCTTGGAAAATTATTAATTCAAACCCCATTTATTACCAATTCACAGTGGAGAATACAGAGAATGTGAAGAGTCAGAATAAATAGATCTTCAGACTGGAAAGATATAACTTGTGGAGTGTCCCAAGGATCAGCTCTTGAGGGTGACAGAGCGTAAGGTTTCCAGGTTTGCTGATGACATGAAAGTAGTTACGATAATCGCATTTAAGGGACTTTTTGATAGGCACATGGTACAGGCAGGGAATGGAGGGATATGACCATGTGCAGGCAGATAGAGGTGGCTTGGCATCAGGTTCGGCACAGACATCGTGGGCCAAAGGACTTGTTCTTGTGCTATACTATTCCATGAAGGTTAAAGGATACAGCAGGGTGTGGATAGGTTGAATGAGTTAAAGGCGGCATGGTGGCACAGCAGTAGAGTTGCTGCCTTACACCACCAGAAACCGGGGTTCGATGTTGACTGTGGGGTGCTGTCTATATGGAGTTTGTACATTCTCACCATGACCATGTGGGTTTTCTCAGAGTTCTCCGGTTTTGTCCCTCACTCCAAAGACGTGCAGGTTTGTGGGTTAATTGGCTTCAGTAAAATTGTATATTGTCCCTTGTGTGTAGGATAGTGCTTTTGCACAAGATGATATCTGGTCAGCGCAGGCTCAGTGGGCTGAAGGGCCTATTTCTGCACTGCATCTTGAAAGTCTAAAGAGTGGGTGAAAATCTTGCACTTTTAAGCAAGTTGGGCTGATGGGCCAAATGGCCTAATTTTGCTTCTCTGACATGAACTTATGAACATTACTTCACAGGATCTCATGGTGTTATAGAGCTGTGCAGCACATTTACCGGCCCTTCTGCCCACCTTATCAATGTCGACTAAATTAGTCTGCTGGGTTAGTCCCATTTGCCTGCATTTGGCTCATTTCCCTCCAAACCACATCCATATATCTGTCCAAATAGTTTCTAAAAGTTATAATTACAATCTCATTTACCTTTTCAGGGCTCTCGCTTAACTTTTTTTCCCTGTTGCCAGCCGGGCAACCTTGACAGCTTTTTAGGTTGCCAAATGACAGTTTACATGGTCATTTAAGACGGTTTGCATGACGCGTGCGATAATGTGCTCGGACGAAGTGCGTAGTTACCAGTCCGAATTATGCTCAATGAAGCATTCACATATTATGTTCAAGAAGGAACTGCAGATGCTGGAAAATCGAAGGTAGACAAAAGTGCTGGAGAAACTCAGCGGGTGCAGTAGCATTTATGGAGTGAAAGAAATAGGCAACGTTTCGGGCCAAAACCCATCAGTCTGAAGAAGGGTTTCAGCCCGAAACGTTGCCTATTTCCTTTGCTCCATAGATGCTGCCGCATCCGCTGAGTTTCTCCAGCACTTTTGTCTACATTCACATATTATTTCTGCTTCAAATAACTCACAAACTAAACATATTCACCAATCAAGATGATATATACCACAATGACATGCAGCAAAATTATAACACAATATCTCAACTCTTTTTACACATTGCAATTAATGCAATTTCTATTAGTTCTTTCCACTTCCAAACATAAATGTGGTTGGATTATTTAGCAAATGATCAACCTGTGTCAATAAATCCTGGAACATGCACACTACAGATTGATGCAAGCATGTTTTCTGTGAAGGACCAAAAATTACCATGACATGGCCATAGCATGGGTCATTATTGCTATGGGCTCAGAAACACTCTGGCTTCCCACATAATTTATCCATAACAAAATATCCAGGTTGCAAGGAAATTTCTAAAGGCATTTTATGATAATAGCTGTTAAAACTGACTATACCCATCTGACAGGTTAAACATTACACTAACTGACAAGAGAGGGCCAAAGGACATAACTGCAGCAAATGTTCTTTTGGTAATATGTTTAAAGGTGTCAAAACAAATAATAATATTGGGAATTAAAACACATTTGATTGCATTCCGTTATCAAACATAGTCGATGTTCGCTCTGAAGACCATGAATCACAATAGGGTCAAGGGGTGTGTGAATCAGAGCGGGATGGATAGATGGCGGAGGGGGGGGGGGGGGGGTGAGAAGGCAATCGGTGCGGAATGGATGGATTGAGGCAGGTGAATTAGTACGTGTTGGTTGGAGTATGTAAAATTGTGAGGGGGGAGCACGGGGGATGTCAGTGGTGTTGAATGGGCGATCAGTACGGGATGGATGGGGGGGGGATCAGTACAGGATGAATAGGGGGATCAGTACAGGATGAATGGGGGTAGACAAAAATGCTGGAGAAATTTAGCGGTTGAGGCAGCATCTATGGAGCTAAGGAAATAGGCAACGTTTCGGGTCGAGATCCTTCTTCAGACTATTCTCCCCATTCTTCTTGAATGGGGGGGATCAGCATAGGATGAATGGGGGGGTATCAGTACAGGATGAATTGGGGGACCAGTGTAGGATGGATGGGGGGTGGCAGGAGAATCAATGCGAGGTGGGTAGATTGGGGGGGGGGGGTAGATGGGGAGGGGAGCATAGGGGATGTCAGTGAAGACTGAATAGAGGAGGGAATGGGGATTAGTGCGGGATGGAGAGGAGGGGTCCAAGGATAAGAGGGGTGGCGAACGAGAGAGAGAGAGAGAGAGAGAGAGAGAGAGAGAGAGAGAGAGAGGGGGAAGGGGCAGAGGAGGTTGGGAGGAAGGAAGGTCAGCGCTCCTCGGGCAACATCGCCCGCTGCCTTGGCCGTCCCTGTCCAACGCCAAAGTCCACTGTCAAAGGGGGTTGCGGGTGGGAACTCGTCGCCACCGCCTCCTCTCCTCCGCCAGCCGACAGGAAGGTGCGGGGCCGAGCGGTGCAGCTCAAAGATCCTATAGCCATAGGATCTTTGGTGCAGCTGCTTCGGACGGCGGAAGGAGGCCTCCCCCTCCCTCTCTCTCTCTCACTCTCTCTCTCTCTCCCCCCCCCCCCTCCCGCCCACCCTCCTCCCGTCCTCAGCGTGCGAGAGGGGTTGTTTTGAAAGCGCCTTTTGCGGGTTTGCAGGCAGCGGTCGTTATCAGAGCGATAGCGGATGCTGCCTGCAAATCAAAAGATACTGCTGCAAATCCACCAACGGCGCTTTCAAAACAACACTTCTCGCACGCCAAGGCTGGGAGGAGGGAGGGAGGGAGGGAGAGGGAGGCTTCCTTCTGCCAGGCAGGGTGCAGGAGGAGGAGGCGGTGGAGCCGCTGTTGCTGTTGCCGCTGTTCAGGGCCCGTTATTCGCTCCGACCCTTCATCACCCCGCTCCTAGTATCTTTGCCCCGCAATCAAAGATACTGGAGGAATACAGCCACCGCCGTCGACACAAAACGTCAGTTCCTATTCTCCAGAGATGCTGCCTGACCCGCGGAGTTACTCCAGTTTTTTGTGTCTATCGGTATAAACCAGTATTTGCTTGCCAAGCCGGGCAAAATGAGTCGCCGTTTAGATTGCCCTGCGGCACTTTGGGTGGTCAATGGCACCCGGGCAACCGCAAATTTTGAGCCCTGCTTTTTAATAATATTTCATTCAAAGATTACTCTACATCCTTGTTCTTGCAATAAATTGAAACATTACAATTTGGGACATACTTCTACCGGTATTTTTCGGAAGTATTCAGCTTAACTTCTCTCTGAATCAAACTTCATCAGCCACCTAATATATATCTTTAAGCACCTGATTGCTAATGAGATTGTCTTGTTGCTAATTTGCCATCATTAACAAACATAAATAAATGACGAGAAAACTGATTTGCACCCAAATATAAAGTTGACAGAGAGTCGATTCTGCTGGCCTGAACCTTTGCCAGATCCTTTTGCGAACAGCCTCCAGAAATGATTTTCCAAGGACCGCTGTGTTCAGTTGCTCAGTGCCTGGTACAACCAGTGGGGTGCCTGAGGGAAGCAATTTGTCGTTTGAGTCATATCCGCATTCAGATTCCCACACCACCATGCCTGCTTGTGTGCCTTGGATGACTAAAAGAAGCCAGTGTGGATATGGGATCACACATAATTGTAAGATTAAACGAGAACTTACCAAGTTTGAAGTTTGATCTGTATTTTACGAGGAGTCGCGGTGAGGGATTTCGTGAAGACCCCGCCAGCACGCCTGCGCAGCATCCTTCAAAGCAGCGGTGTGGAATCACAGAACCAACCATGACTAAAAATAGTAAGATGAAAACCGTAGAACTACCTGTTTGACCTGATGATAGAGGGTGGGAGCGGTGGGCACGAAATCCCTCACCGCGACTCCTCGTAAAATACAGATCAAACTTCAAATTTGGTAAGTTCTCGTTTAATCTTACTATTTTACTTCGGAGTCACGTGAGTGACTTCGTGAAGATTTCAAAGCTCTGTGATTTCACGCCCTGAACAACGTCCATGCTTATCACACACTGCCGCCCATTCTGATGGAGTAAGACTGTTAACGGAGTTCAGTTGACAGTGGCTGAAAATCAACACAATTTATTAATCAAATAAACAACAACCCCTAAACCGGGCCAGACATTTACTGAGCGGTACCCAGGATAGCTTCTGCGAATGTCGCAGGAACGGCCAGAGGCTTGTTATAGAACCGTTGAAAGGTTTCTCCCCACTGGCCCAGCACGCGGTGGCGAGAATGTGGTCCATGGGCACCTCCATGGCTCTCGCTGCAGCCCTGGTGGAATGAGACTTAAAAAATGTTAGTAGCAACTCCTGCTGCACCCAGCACCACCCTGAGCCACCTGGCAATCGTCTGTGTAGTCACCCGATGATGCGGAGGTTTTATGACTGAAGAGGAGCCCCTGTTCCTTCATCCTGATAACTCCAGTAACTCGGATGTAGTGGTGGAGATGGGTGACTATGCAGAGTGTGGCATCTACAGGGTACGCCCGACATTCCAGCTGCAGCCCATGCACCCCTGGCCTGTGCTGTTTTAATAACTCTTTAACAAAGAATTTTATTTGACCAGGGTTGGCCCCCATGCTGTCCAGTCGCAGTTTTTGTAACGTCTGGACTCGTTGGGCTGTCGTCAGTGCCATGAGCATCACCACCTTAAGGGTGAGCTATTTCAAATGGTAGCTCATCTATTGGAGCCCAGCTCATCAGTAGGGTCAGCACGATCCCCACATCCCACGTTACTGTATATCTGGGTCGTGGAGGGATTGGTATTGAATACTCCCCTCATTAGTTTAGACACCAGGTGGTGGGAGCTGATACTTATATCCAGGTATGAATACAGCGTACTCCTGTCGCTGTTGATGGCACTGTAGCTGAGGCCTGCATCAAATGGAGGCCTGCTAGAAACTCCAACACATCCGGTATTGTTGCCGAGTTGGAGGACTTGTTGTTCCGGGCACAGAAAACCTCCCACTTTCTGATTTGAGTGAGGTATTGTTTGCGGGTTGATTCCCAACACGATGCTGCAATAAGGTTCATGGCTCTTGACGAGATGCCTGCCCGGTTGAGCGGTCTTTTTAGAACCTGCAAGCCAACAAGTTTAATGACCATGGCAAGGATGACTGACCCCCCTGTAATGGAGTGAGTAATCAATTTGGGATGTTTCCCAATCGCCATCCATGGTTGTTGTACATTTCTACAACCATCGGGTACCATGGTTGTGTAGGCCAGTCGGGAATGATCAATATGTCAGTTGCAGAGTCTAGTTTAATTTTCTGCAATACCCGACTGGTGAGGCAGCATGGGGGAAACGCATAGCTACCCATTTCCCCCCAATGGATAAAAACGCATCCAATGCTATTACCCCAGGGTCTGGTTCCCACAACACATACGTTGGTATTCGATGGTTCAGCCTGGACGCAAATAGGTCAATATCTGGTGTCCCCAATTTGAGCTATAATATCTCCAAAATTTGGGGGTTCAACATCCACTCAATGTTGTCATTGAAGACACGTGACCTGGTGTCCGCCACTGAATTAAGCTTCCCAGGCAAATAGGTCGCAGTAATCCAAATATTTCTTTCAATGCACCAGTGCCAAATTGTATTAGCCAATTCATTGCAAACTAGCGACCTGATACTACCCATATGATTGATGTAAACCATTATTGTAGCATTATCTATTCGAAAGCGGACATGCCCCTGAATTAGTACAGTAAGCCCGCAGTCCATGAAATGCCCCCACAGCATTTCTATATAGTGACTCATGTGACTCCAGGAATGTAGACTCATGAGAGTTCCATCTGCCACCACAACTGGACATCGTACCAGTTGCTCCCCAGCCTGGTGCACTTGCGTCAGTTAGTAGCACAACATCAGGGTTGCTCCCTATAATAGGTCAATGACATTCTTTAATATTATCTACCCACCATTATAGCTCGTTTCTAGCTTCCGGTGGTAACCGAAGTGGCCGATCAAAGCAGCCAGCATTTGTTTTTTAAAGCTGTGATTTGTGACCTTTGTGAATTTCGGTAGTGTAGCGGTCCGAATCGTGCAGCTGGGAATGTAGTTACCAATTTAGAGTTACCAATACCAATAACTTTTGCTGTTTGCCACATGGTCGATACCCTGGCGCAAGCAAGATTGTGGCACTCTTCTGATATAGCAGTAGCTTTATTAGTGGGGATGATAAACTTTCATTAAATTAGTGTCTAAGGTGAACACCAAATCCATAACCCTGTACCGGGTGCAGTTTTTGATTTGTCTGGATGGATTACAATCCCAGCTTCTCAAGCAGAGCCTTGGTTGCAGCCACTCCTTGAATTGCCAATTGGAGGGACTGCCCCACTATAAGGATTTCATCCAATATGCCATCACTATAATCTTGTTGTCGGAGAAGAGCCAATACAGGTAAATACCAACTTGGTAAACAGCCTAAGCTGTGATGGTTCCATTAGGCAATGCACCCTTCCAGACAACTTCAGAAATCCCTGTGAGCCTCAGCGATGGGCACCGTATAGCATGCTTCTTTCAAATTGATACATGCCATAAAGTACCCTGAGTAAAGCTTCCCCCTAGCTCCAAAAGCATCCATTTTGACATGGGTATATTGTACAAAAGTGTTCAACTCAGCTAAATCGATTATAATCCGACATTCCTCTTCTTTTTTACTGCTGGTGAACATATTAGGCTCAACTCAATAGGTCCATGCTTGGTTATGCCAATTACCACTTTTCCCTGCTCGCCATATAATTTCAGCATGCCCTGCCTCCACCTCTTTTTGGGATAGAGTAAATTCCTACGAGGCGAATGCTGGGTATGGGAATCTATACCTCCCACGAATTATATACCCTTGAACACTTTGTAAAATAAACTCATCTGTGGTTACAGTTTTCCCCATATGTCCAAGGCCGCCCGCAATCGCCCACCTATTCGTACAGGAGGGATACTACGGCGTGAGAGGAGCCAGACCCCCTTACCTCCATAGTGAACAGCGGTTCCATACATACGGTGCTTCGGGTGGACGTTATGGAGGTTGACGGCCCGGCGGCCGCATTTCCCATGCAGGCCGCTGTTGGCCTTTCCCTAAACGGTCGTTGTATTTATTGAAATGGAGGTAGGTAGAATCTTTGTGCCCTATCCGGCAGCCTTGGTTCACAGGTTGTATTAGGCTGTTGCCAGTGATATGGGTGAACTCTGGCCGATGGAGTTTCATGAGGCCCACTGTTTTGGCCTCCTTTGTCCAGTCCCTTCACCTGTTTGTACAGGTCTCCAAGCAACTGATGCGGCGGTGGAGCGGTAATGGTCGACACAACCCCGCGAATTTGGGGTTTAGTGTGGGCTATATGGAGCTCTTACGCAGGCAATTTATCTCATACTGGGCATTGCATTGGAGTGCTAGCGCATCATGCTATTTACTGGACACATTATCCCCGATCAGGGTTTTGCAAAACGCCGTTATGCCCGTGGAGAACCTTTCTCCAAGGTATTATTGAGAATCTGACTCCAGAGTTGGTGCATACGTAGGCAATCAATGGTGCCCGCCAATTCGTGGTGCAGGGTTCACCTGTCTGGGTAGAAACGGCAAACTTCACTCACCACATCCAGCATCCTCCTCATGCTCTGGTTCAGCGGTCACTGGCTGTCCCTGGTCGTCGTCAAACTCAGCAGCTGGGCAATCATTAATGCTTCTGGCTTGAGACGATGAGGAGCTGAGCGGAGTCCTTGCACGGCTAGTGGATGCCGTTCTTCTCGTTCTCGGTCCCGCTGGAGGTGTTGCACCATTTAAGAGCTCCAACCGCTCAATGCGACCGTCCCTGCGAGATGCAGCGGACAAGCCGACTTCCCCAGGCCCTGCGAATTCACTGGGGCTTCCACCATCGGACCTCACCCCCTTAGGGTCTATGGTCCAATGGCAGGTCGTCGTGACCTACAGCCCAAGTAGGGTCATACGACTCCCGCACGGACTCTCCGCTAGTCTGTCTTCTCCCAGGCTGTGGCGGCCCACCTGGCTGATAAGGAGGCAGGTGAGTTGACTCGGCGCCGGCCCCCGGAACCTGGCTCCCCGGAGTCCGTGCAAGCTTACCTCCACACTTACACCATTACTTGGCGTGGAGGCGCATGGTCGGCCGCTCGCAGCGCTGAGCTGACCGACCGCTTCCTGCTGCCACCTCCGCCCTTGACCGCAGCCTGACGGGGTGTGTTGTCGGCGGTATCTGCTCCAGCAGGCCTACACGACGCAGCAGTGTTATGCCCAGGCTGCACGATGGCAGATATCCCTGGCTGCGGTACGCAATGCACTCTGCAGGGCTCCCCTGTCGTGCGGCTGTCCCCCGGCCCAGCCCCCTCGGGTCTACTGGAGCTCGGGGAGAGGTTGCCTGTAAAGAAAA